>VZTX01028737.1:1676310-1711566 GCA_013400915.1 Pardalotus punctatus | reverse complement strand
TTTTTTTTTTTTTTTTTTTTTTTTTTTTTAAATTTTTTTTTCCCCTTCCTCCACCGGTACTATGTCTGGATTAGGAATTATGTTCTTGATTCATTGAATAGAATATAATCATTCCCTACTGGCTGTGCTATGCCAACAGGAATAAAAAATAGAAAATTATTTGCTTGTGATAGGAAGCATATGTTACTAAAGAAGCACATTTCTCTTACTTAGAAAGGATGAGTAATTTTCTTAATAGTCACTATCCAAGTAAAAAAAAAAACCAAAAAAAATCACACTTTGTAGCACTGGTTCCACAAGTACAGTTTATGAAAATCTGAGAAGATCATATTGCCTCACTAAAAATGCTATAAATGACACATACAAATAAAAGCAATTGCCTTGAAAGCAAAGATTAAAAGGATCATATTGAAACTGACTTTGCTGTGCAAGTACCACCATTTTTATGATGTGCACAATCAATTCAGAATTTTCTCATTTATACCCATATGTGCTATAAAATACAAACATTTCTGAAGAAGGTTATGTTACCATGAAAATGTTGCTAAAGACTATGTATAATTTTGAATATTTAAGTCTCATCTTTAGTACCAACTAAATGCAATTTTTAAATCAATTCTTTCCAAAGCAGTTTTTTAAGGATGAGACAAAAATAATTCCATGCAACATGTTTGCTAACTGTCAAAAAAAAAAACAAACAGTGAGAGACAGGCTAAAAGGTAAAACTTCTTTTGGGTCACAGATGTCTAAACAGATCCGTGTCATGTCCCCCTATGGACATACCCATGTGGGAACTAAATGTTCTGTGTAACAATAAACCCTTCAGGTGTCAAATCAAGCCAACAAACAAATACATAGACTGGTATGTAAATCTGTACATTTTTTCCCAGATTACATCTAGCAACAAAATTATAATACCATATCTTTCTTGTGTAAACCAAGGTATGTGTGTCAAACACAAATTATGTTTTGCAGAATGAATTATAAAAGTACACACAGAGTAAAAATAGATTACAATGGTTTTTCACAGTTAGAAGAAAATCTGGAAACTTAAGAATATAATTTCTGGGCAATCACAGTTAGAGTTACTAAATATAATAAAACTACAGGGGTAATACAAACAAAAAGGACATTCATAATTAACAAAAATCCCATAGTCTCCCAAGGAAGCCTGTTGAAATTTTTCTACTTAAGTGTTATACCACACAAGCATGCACATACACAGTGCTCTGCTTTTCAAATGAACTTGCATAAAAATGTACAAAAAAGATGCAGATCAGGGCATACTTATAGAATTGTAAATATTTGGGAGAATTGAAACAACACAAGACAGCAACAGATATGTAGAAAATACTGTTTTTACCTGTGCAACATATGCAGAATCTGAAATAAGGGAGAAGCTGTCCATCTCCCCTCTGCTAATGTATGTTTGAAGGAGGATATTAATTTTTCCATAATTGTTTTCCACACCTCCTGGAGCAGGAAGTTCACAGAAATCATTTAGTAAGGTATCTAGCTCTTCTATTTCTTCTTCTCTTACCTAAAACACAATTATACATTATGAAGAGGCTGAAGCAATTTGATAAAAATTTTTACACTGAAATCAAGTTTTCCTTATAACATAGTTACATTACTTTTTAATCGAGTCTCTAGTTTTAAGGAGAAAAAAAGGAAGAGAAAAGACAGTAAACCCACATCTTCCACAATGTAGCTAATAGACCATAATTGAAACTATCTTAATAGGAACACAATTACATTTTATTATTCATCACCATCTATTAAGGTTGCCATTGACATACAAAAATTTGATATGCCACAAAAATTGAATCTTGTGACCTTACTATCCTTCATCTGATGAGATTTCATTTTTTATTTGACCAGAGTAAAACCTCTGTCCATCTGGATTAAGGCAATCTTGAATTAACATTAAATGTACTCATTATAGTTACACAGTTTCCATGTGGCATAATACATTTTTAAACTCAAAACTGTGAAGTACTATGATTCATCATATTAAAATTTTCACTGTTAATAAGATTAAGTCTTAATATGAGTAAAGAAATATTAATATCTGTGGTTTGAATAATGCATAACATTTCACATTCTAACTGATGACCCTTACATGGCAAAACTAGCATAAATCTACATATTCTTTGACTTACTGACAGTCTGTTAGTGTAAAACTTATTTAAAGAGGGTAAATGTTTGGTCCCTGCAGGGAACCATCTGAAAGTAATTTTCATTTGGACCTGACTACCTGACATACAAAGGACCCTAAGACAATTGGGTTAAAATCCCCAACTACCTAGTCACTAGTCCCACAGGAGAGAAAGACATGAAGTACACAACCATCATAGATGACTCCACTTTCAGGGGAATACTATGCTCTGCTTACAGCAGTGTTTTTGATAATTTTTTCTGCTCTTGCACAGCACAGTACAGGTCTAATCAAGATCTGTATTTCAGCTACTGGTGAGTTACATATCTCAAAATGCAGAATTTTTTAAGCCATTTTGAAAACATGATTCACTTATCAAAATTCACAATTTCTATCACACTGAGTTATTATGAAAACCAGTTACTAATTTTAACATTCAGAGCGGCACAGCAAATGAATCACAAAAATCTGGAAATGATGGTGCACTGATAGCATACCATATAATTCTGAGAAAGTAAGCTAGAAAAACTGTGCTTTAGTCAAGAAGCATCACTACTAACTTTATTACAAATATAGAAACATATCACATCATATTTTCCATATGCTTTCCTTTTAAATATTGAATTACGCTAAATTTAGACCTAGTAAAGCAATATCACTATCATAAAAAAAACCTTCTAGCTTGGAAAATGTTCCATGTATGACTGTGAAACCTCACTGCTTATTATCTTCTATAATAGAAGAGATTACAGCAAAATAGAATTTCTCCATTAGATAAAGAGACGGTAATACCCAGACAATGTGTGCAAATATGTAAATATGTAGATGGTGAGGGATTCACACTGCCAGCTCGCAGAACCAGGTGAATGAGAGCCAACTCTGATCTGCAAGTTGTATAATTGTGGTAAAATGGCAATGAGCCCAAGCTAATAAACCCTGTGGAGTCTGGCTTGTACCTCTGTGAGATGGAAGCATGGGCAAACAAGCTCATGCCAGCTTGGAATGTATTGCCTTGTGTCCTACCCACACAGGAGGCAAAAAGGGAGGTTTCTAGATTTCAAATTTGAATTTATGAGAATTTATCGTTCTGCCGATCTAATATTGTTCCCTGCAGGAAATATATCAGAGAGTTCACTTCAGTGAGTCCTGCCTCATTCCTGACAAAGCAAATTTTTCAGGGAAACATCCAATAATGCTTTAAATGTCAAACAGGAAAACTATCTCATCCCTAGGCACACGATTCAAATGAACACTTAGTTTCACCTGTTAATAATTGAGAAGCTGAAAAGTTCTTAAAAGCATTTAAAAAAATTCTTAAAGATCCATAACTAGATATTAAATGTGCAGTAGAGTTCACGAAGAACTATGTATAAATTTGAGCGAGACCACATTATGTCTACTACATTTTATAATGGTGTTTAACATTTAACAAAACTTGTGTCTGTAGACAATATTTATGGAATAAGTACTACAAAAGTGTCTAGTTTCAAGACATTTTTCAACTTTACCTTTATCTGTTCAAACTCTTCAGCTTTTGATACTATGGCAAGAATATCACCTTCGGTTTTATGAGCATCAAACAATTCATTGAAAGTCTATTAAAAATAAAAAGAATTGATTTGTCACTGAAAATAAAAATACACATATAGCAGAAAACAAAGAAACATTAGCCAAGATTTTAAAAGGTATATAATGCTAAAATGCAAGTTATTGAACGACCAGAGTGATGTAATTTAAACAGGAACAAATTCCATAATGAGTTTTCAGCAGTTTCAGGAAAAAATCAAGAGACATGCAATGAGGGTATTTAAAAAAAAATGTCTAGGATATATTTGAGTGAATGACTATGTGAGAATAACTATACACAGTCACAGTAAGCAGTTAAGAATTATTAATGCTGAGTCTTCAGCTTTTATTCAAGAAAATCACTTATTTGCTAAAAAAGGTTTTAAGATGAATGTGTACATCAAATCAACGTACCAAATTTTGTGCATTTTTACAACACAATGTGATTACAGTGCCAAAAGTTGTTCAGAGTTGTCAACCTGACAGGACTTTCTCCCAGAGAAGGCTGTCTGTTACCTGAAACTACACTTCAATGTGCTATCATGTATTAATGGTTGCACGCACCATGGATATCAAAATGTTTCTTATAATTCTCCTACAAGAAGTCAAAAAGACTATAGAAATTTCAAATCTCACTTCACATCGAGTCCAATTTTTCTTTCTCTTTCCTATTTCCTCTCCCCCCCATTTTGGTAAATATTACTTGAAAATACAGTGAACAAATTGCTACATATTCTGTGATATCATACAACTATTTTAGGTATATGTTCAAAAAGAAGGAAAAAACCTCCAGAAACAGAACACCATCTTTTACCTCTATAGTATTGTATTTAATATAGTAGTGGCTGGCGGTTCTGCCTAAATCTGTTGAAGAAAAAAAGCCAGTTCGTTCTTCAAAGCGAATCATGCGGGCTTTGTCCAGTTTTCTGCCAACTTCAATTACCAATTGTTCTCTGTGCTTTTCTAGACCCGGATCCATCTAGACATGAAACACACACATTTATTTGCATAAAAGAAGTGTTAAATAAATAATTTTCTTGAGATAAAGCAGTCACACAAAGTCAAAAATCTGATAAAAGGAAGGTACAGTTATTAAGTAATGATTTTCTTGAGATGTCACTAGTAACAGTTACATTGACACTATTGACCAAAACAGGACAAAATAATCAAAATAAAATTTCTTTTACAATGATTTGAGACTATCAGTACAATATAGACCAATATTACTTGTGAAACAGTAGCATGATTATCAAATAAATTTACATTGAAATGTTTGAAATATGTTTTAATGACAACTTATTCTTCATTGAATTATCATAAATGTATCATTTCACAAAACCATGCCATTTTATGGCATCTTCTGTTTATGAAAACGGCTGAAGATACACCTTCATATGTAGTTGACATGAGGATGGCTTTAATCGCATCCATAATAGATTAAACTTCAAATTGAATGGCTTAAATGTTTACTAGCAAAAAAACTTTAACATCCCCAAAAGCTTTGGGTGTGTTAACTGGGATATTCTAATTACTGAGTTACAGATGTACAGTAATATTCATGTCAAAAGCACACCAAGGAGCTTCCTGTGCCCAACACCACTTCTATTCATATCAAAGTTCAGGAACTCGGACATTTTGTCAAACTAATAATGCACATTATCTCATTAGTACACAAAAGACTGGGCAAAACTCCCATCTGAGTGGGACTGCTGGATAATAGTGAGTTTCCACATCAGGCACCTGGGATACCCACACTGACAGGGATGGGTGATAAGGGATTCATAGCTATGTTAACCCTTGGATATGTGCACCAGAGACATGGCTGTAATTAGACAAGCAATAATTAGTCGAAAAGACTAAGACTCTGTTCCAGTCTACAGGCAGTATTCTTCTTTCAGAGCTCTTGTATATTTCAGATTTGCTACAGAATAAGCCATACCAGCCCCCCAGGTAAATCGGCAACAGAGATACATGACCAAGATGACAAAAAGGAGCAGACTTTAAGAGCTGCTCTGCTTTGGTTTGCTCTGGTTTTCCCTGGGCCAGGATTCAGTTTCACCTTTGTGCCAAAGTACATCATCTCACGGCTGGTGAAGCTACAGACAAACATAGTCATCTCCATAATGCAGCTGCAAGACTAGCTCCTAATATTCTGTGTTTGCCAGTTACCCTGAAGCTGTTTCTCCTTAGTTATGGCTTGCCTTAGTTTCAAGTCAAAAGCTAAGATGGCAAAGGTCTAGTCTTCTTTTCTCAATAGTAAGTCATGCATTGAGGTCAGATTTCAGAGCAGAATTGGTCAAAAAAAGAGTGATCTAGATTCCAGATGTTCAACATTTCTTAAAACTATTATGGGGGAAAAAATTAAAAAAATATTAAAACAATTCCCTCCTCCTTTGGCAGCCCAAATTGCCTGCCAATCTTTTGCCTTACATAAAATATAAAGCTGCAACAACAGACTAACATTTTTTACAAAGTTTTAACTTTAAAGGAAAGGTCACCAACTTGAAAAAGCTGTGAAACTATATTTGAGCCTAGAGAATCCATGCTTAGCACCCTTCTTGTTGAACTTGCATAATTAGAAATCCCCAGAATAAAAGATCCAGCCTAGGACAGGTTTAAGCTGCACTCTTAAAATGAGCCTTGCCATGTCCACAGTAAGAAACTGAGCAAGTCTGGAGTATACATATGGAAATTTAAGAATGTATGATAAAGTACATTACTATTCATGATAAAGTACATTATTATCCCAGCTTACTGAGAGAAATGTTGGGCACAAGCTCCTCTAACTTTTATATCTAAACATAAGGTTTACAATGATAAAAAGCTCTGCTTAATTGTGGGAACATCAAAGAGTGGAACCAAAAAGAGGAGAAAATAGACAAAGGAGTTTATTTAATCCAGGCACCTTTTCTTTGGAACCCCAGAAGTAAGAGAAAATGCCTGTAATTCATACTACAGGCTTCACTAATACAACATTTGCATTTTATCTGCTTCTTTCCTTCCATTCTTTGTTTCCTCTTGCTGCTCATTATTAATTTTGGCCATTTTCATGAATCAGTAAGAGACATTATCGGCATTTCTGGCAAACAACTTGAAAAATCACAAATCAAAGCAGTGGACCTGCAGTAGCCTGCTCCTGGGCATGGGCCAGAAAGATCCTGGAGACATGTGGGGTTCCAAAGATGCGTACCCTACTGCGTGGGTGCCCTGAAGGTAATTACTGCATGTGGTGACCACCAGTGGAAAGGGAATGAGAATTAATTTGCATTATTTTGGTCCCATCAAACATCTAGGAAGTGTGATCCACAACGGATATAGGGATCCTGAGTGGATAACAGTGATAGTAAACACAGAGATAAAAATTGGCACACTGCAACATTACTAAAATAAGTAAGATAACAATCATGAAAATTGGATACCTATACCCAGAATGGTCTAATTGACCAAATCTTTGGTTAACCCTGCATCTGGCACTATGGCATCCAGATACTCTCTATCACACATTAGCTTTTATGTTTAAAACTGTTTTATCTAGAAAATAAGGGTATTTGCATTGTTTTTTCTCCTACGTGAATGGGTAACACCTCACATTGCTATAATTTGTTATTGCCTTAACACAAAAGTATGAATGTCTAGTATTAGCACATCAAATCAAAAGGGGTAGGAAGAAAGCCAGTGGAAGAAAATAACAAGTGCTTGCAATCTCCACTTTCTTAGCAGCTGAATAGAAACACAAGAGCAGGGGAAAGGGGAGAAACTTCTGTTCATTATTTTTAAAATTTATAAAAAATATTTGTTAGTGTTCTATTACTTTTTTCACCACTTATTACCACCATGGTTACATTTCTTTTAATCTAGGATTTGACATTGAAACAAAAAAAGGAATTTATATTAATGGGACAACATTCTTCTTACTAGTGAATCAATTTTTGCATCTCATTTATTCATTTATGTATTACTTTGTGGTCTGTGTTATATATGGTTCTGTTAAAATATGGTAATGTACTACACAGTTTTCTAGAGAAAAGAAATTCAAGATGACCAAAGGTCTAAAGGTGTCTGCAGACACTTCCTTAAACAACAGTGCACCTTCTTTCACTGCAGTTTCCACTATCAGAGACAAAAATATCAAAAACTATCTCCTGACATATACCTCTACATGTCACCATGACCTAAAAAACTGCTGCTCACAATGTCAAAACAGATTACAAAGTCACAAAACAGACTCCTGACGTGAAATAAACTGCAGTTACCATACAGTTGTGAGTTTGACCTGCATTAGGCTCAATTAAATGTTTCTAACTATGTTAACATTTAATGCTTATAAATAGCTGTACAAAGAAAAAGGTAACAATATTTAGATAATGTGTAAACAATTAATCTTCCTAAAAATTACAGATAATGGAAAAAACTTGGAGAAAAACCCTTACGTAAAAGTGCTCTGATTCATATCATTACATGGAACATGTCTAAATAAAAAAAATTCAAAACAAATTAATAAAAAAATCTTATAATTAATAAATCATATGAAAGAAAATATAAACGAATTAAAAATGTTATTTTACAGTTTATAAGATACTATGCTATGAATCATTCTAAAACAAAAGCTGATGCGGTGAAGGGGATTCAAGCAACACAAAGATGCTTTCTTTGATCATTTATATCTAGTCTACAAAACTGAAACACTGAAAACAGCCTAAGTTACAGTAACTGTGTGATAGGAATGAATGGTGTCCTTTGGAGCATAACTTGACCAGTTAAAACATATTTTTATGTGAACAGAAGGGGCCTCATAATTCAGTGTTAAAAACACCCTGCTACAGAAAATATCTTCCTTTTTCTAAGCACTTTAAAAGAATTGCTGATGTCAGGCTAAGTAGAAATAGCAAATATTTATCCTCACATCAGGGAAGGATTAGAGACCCAGGACAGGTTACAGATTTTTTTAAAATGCATTTTGTACCTGATAAGCTTTGTGACTGATGCCATATACTAATGGATTTGCTCTCATCCGTACATAAAGGTAAGTGTAACTTATCCACTTTACTGCTTCTTCCACATTAGTTACTGTACCAAGAGCAATCTGGAAATAGGAGAAGAAACAATATTAAGTATATATGTTACAGCTGTACATAAGTATTTGGCTGAAAACACATGGAACTCAGACTATTAGCATGAGATTAAGGAAAGAGTCAGGATGCTTCCAACTTAAATAATTTTGAAATAATCCTAAACCAATAACTTGAACAATTTATGCATCTTTATCTTGTGAACATTTAATAACATGGGCTTCTTCTACGTAATACTATAAATACAGCGACCATAAATGATCTTTCCTACACCACTTATGATTTTTATGATTAAAAGATGATATTGAGCAAGCTTGTTCTAAAAATAAAAAGACAAACAAAACAAAATAATTCCGTAGTGGATATGGCTAAGGCAATTTAAAGAAGAGTATTTGAAAAGAAAAGAATCTACATTTAAAAGACTATAATTCCTTCATGGCAATGTGAAAGCACTATCAGGTACTAAACAAAATGATACCAAGAATCTTCAGGTTTTTTCTTCGTCATACATGGCAATCTCTTTATACTCAATTTTTATAAATAGTTTTCTCGTTTTGTAGCTGGCAAGTCAAACATACAGGTACCTGTTATTTTTGTTATTTTTATATCAAAATATAACAAAATTGAATAGGTAATATTCACATATATTTGCAAATATGCTTATTTATATTTCAAAGCTAAATCAGGTATACCAAACAATTTTTTTTAATAAATGACTTTTTTTTTTGGAAAATTTAGTACTTTTATCACCAAACTGTTGACCACACACATTTTTACTTGATAACTTCAGCTCTATTTTGTATTGGTTACATTCATGAGAAGCATTTTACCACTAAATTCCAGTTAACCTGATTTTATCAGAAGAATTTAATATTTCCTGCATGTCCCACAAACAAACCTTTTTTGGTTGTTGCTGGTTGTTAAAACAAGCAAAAGTCCCTCTTACCAAAGTTTTGTGATCCATTACTGCATTTTTAAAGCTATTTTTGTTTTATTGGTGTTTGGATTTTATATAAATGTTCCACGTGACTTGGCAGAAATAATAAAAAAACCCCTATAGAACTAAGTGAGCACATATGCATGTTCAGACTGAAGTATCTAGACCTTAGTAACAATATTGACATTTTCCAGTAACATAAATATCTGGTAAAAAATAACAATGAAAGCTAAATCTGCCTCAAGTTAACTTAAATCCAGAAAAACCTTGTAAATATCAATGTCTAATAGCATGGAGTAACCCCAGGCTTTGTTTTACACATTTTTCAAGTGATATTTTGTTCTTCAAAAGCATAAGGAAGTTGGGGGAAGCCCCACTGTGTTGTTTTTCAAGGTATACAGCTACATAATGCACTGAAGTACTACAAAAGGATTCAGTTCTTCACAGACTACTACAGGGAAAATATGGAATAGAGCCCACGGGTTATTCACTTGATTTGTACACAGGTTATTTTGAGCATTTGGTTTCTTTCCATGACTCATGTATCCTTCAGTACACAACTTGAAAGAGCTTAACAGCATAGTCCAAGAGTAGCATTTTCAACAGCCACTTTCACAATCATGAAAACCTAATAGTCTCATTACTGAGGATCGTGAAGTCTGACAAAAAACAAAACAAAACAAAAAATCCCTCACTTTTTCTTTGCCTAATTTATTCAAATATCTGATTCTGTTGCTGTTCTATTCTAATTAGTTATTTTAATATATTAAAAGCAAAACTGAAGGAAAAGAGTAATTGTGAAATACAGGTGGGTTTCAGATATGGTAGTGAAATCTAATACTGCACTTTCCTTCCCCCAACTTCAATAATATGCAGTCAAAAAACTAGTCATTTCTAAATATTTGCTGCCATCTAGTGTTCAAGTAAAGCTCTTATAGACTGAAAATTTATCCTTCATTAAAACAGTATGAATGATCCAAGCTTCCATCATTTTCTCAACCATACATTAGGCATTTACTTACAGATGGAATAATCGATGAGTAGAAATATTTACTATGTTGACATTGTATTGTCTGATTGCACTAGCTGTCATAAAATGATTTTTATTTTTCACTATTCAAACATAAACGGTATTGCACTCACAGAATGAAATTTTGCGTACTATATTTATCCTACTCACTGTGTAATTTTGAATTAAAACAATAATCAGCATCATACAATTTAAACAGATTTTGCAGTGACTGATGTTGCCATTGAGTGATATGCTTCGCAGCATTTTCTGTTATTTATTTTCTTTTTGCCTTTTTTTTTTACAAATGCTATCCCACAAACTTTGTAAGTTTGAATGATATTTCAGAGGAGATGATTTTGATTTGCAAAAAAGTGTAAATAGATATAAGTAATGGCTTTTGGGGGACAGTTTTTGAAAAATGAGTTTTTTCTCTCTGATATTTCTTTATAGATTAGAAAGCGGCATAAAACATTACTGATAATATATCCTGAACTTATTATATAGCATAGTACATTCTTTTTTTACATATATGTGCCTTTTTAACAAATATAATGCCTGTTATTGTTGTATAATTGAGTCAGATTACACAAAGAAAAAGTTCTATATATGAATCAAGTATTTGTTGTTAAGGTAAGAGAGAAAGGAACCTTTTGCAAAACCTAATAATCAATTTTCTATTTCCTTTGGAAACCAGGGGATTTTAAATTACTATTTCAGCATCAAAGACTATGGTCTTATTCCTGTAAAGCTTTTGAAATAATTTCTTAATGCTACTAGAATTGTCCCAAATGCTTTGCCCCATATCCATATCAGCCATTCAGTCACTCAGCTCCTGAGTGATTTTTTTTTAGGAAGTGCTCTGAAGGAATTTTCCATCTCTTCTGAGAAGGCCTTTCATTCAAGACAAAAGATTAAGAGGTTTGTCCAGACTAAAAAAAGTCACCACATTCTACATTCCTGTCTTCAGAACAAAATCGTAAGCACATGCAAGTACAGGCACACACCTTGGGGGAGGTACACCTACTGTCCAGCACTGCAAATCACTTCCTAAGCTCTCCAGGGAAAGGAGTCATCCCAGCAACAAGCTGGAGTCCAGCTGTGGATGTCAGGGAGGGCTCTATCAGGTGGAAACCATTAGGGAAGGAATGGTGACCTGCATGGTATGAGCTATTGATGATAGTTCCCACATAAGTTAAAGTTTATGGTCTAATTAAACCACATCCCCTGTGCATCTTATCTTCCTGTATTTCCAGAAAATACAGCAGTAGGTATTTTCTGTTTGCCAGCTGGTCAACTGCCCCAGAACTTCCTCCTCTCAACTAAGTACCCTAACCAGGTGTTTTATTCCTGTTTACATTCTATTATGCCCGCTGGCAGAATTTCAGGAAAAAAAAACCAAACAACAAAATGGCATCTCCATGCCTACATTGATCATCACTGATCATTTACTATTCTGGTAATTTTTAGGAGGGAAAAATCCCACAAAACCAAACCAAAACACAGATTTGCAGGAGAGAATTCACAGAGAATGTTGAAAGTATTAATTTTGGTGTCAACTCAATGAAGTTGGATGTATTTCAGGATTTCCCACTCTGTAGCTCTCCTGAGAACAAAAGCACTGAAGCATCAAGATCAGCTGTCTCTCAGGTTAGGTAACAGCAAATGTTGAAGGGCAAAAAGTGGCAAAGACAAACAAACATCATATCAATTTCTCCCAAATTCTTAAACTATTGCATCTCAAGGTCTTTAACTAAAGGCATTGGCTTTGCACTCGGTATCTTTAAATGGATGTTTATGCCATTTCTGGACAGTTTTTAAAGTGCTCTTCTGTTCAGAAACAGTTCCCTGCAGAGAGTTCCACAGTCTAACCACCCAGATGACATCTTTTTGTTTTCTAAACCTGCCACTGGCTCATCTTAGCCAAAACATCCTGGTTCTTGTCCCAGGAGAGACACAATCTTTTGCCATACCCTTTATTACTTCACAAAACTCTGTTATATACTCTGATTTGCCTTCATTCTCTCCTGAAGCTTACAGAAAAACTGGTGTGTTCCTTTCACAGAAGCTGATTCATTCCTTTGTCCATCCTCTCTGAAAATTTTCTGCTTCTAGAAAATTAATTTTTATATGGGGATTAGAAATACTGAAGCTTTTTTGTACCATTACCCAAATTTTCTCTCCTGAGCCACATAAGTCTACGTACAAAATTCAAGGACCAGGAGCCCACTTAGAGATTGTGTGGCTAGGATTATATACTGTATTACCCCACATATCTGAATCATTCTCACCATCTACCTATTTCTGCCAAGAGACCTGGTCTAGACAAAAGTAATTTCATATTTTTGTGGAAACATGCTGTCTTCATTTTATTAGCCCTTCTTTCAGCTACTGATGTGTCCATAATAAATTAGAATTTAAACAATTCAGCAGTGCTCCTGGCTTTTAATTTGTTTCTCTTTATAACTAGAGAATAAGCATTTGGATTTCCTGAATGACTTCTAATAAAAGCAGATTCTGCCCCTACAATATGTTGTTTTATTATACATCAGAGCAGATTTCCTGGTGTTAAAAACAGTCTCTGTTACGGAGAAGATGACAGTGGTCAACAGCATACTGTCTTAGTTTCTTTAACAAATCAGTCAAAACCCATCTATTTTGTATCCATACAGTGTTTTGTTACTACCAAAGGGCAGAAGATGACCAAAATTCATTGTGCTTCCTAAGACTATCGACTGATCCATAAGATGGCATATATTTTAAAATGGTTTTTTTTCTTCTTTTCCTAGAATCCTGGAGCCTACTGGAATAGTTATCTCTAGACAAACAGAACAATTTCCAAACCACCTGTACCCTTCTCAGACGTTTCCACTAATTTAGATCAAATCAGCATACACAGCAGTTTAGACTCCAATTATAGGGAAATGATAAAGTTACTTTCCAAAAAACACTAACACAACAGCTCCTTGTCAGTGCTCATAGTATTGATTACCTGCAATTTGGCAGGTACTAATTTTTCCTGCATGTTATGACAGAAGAATAAGCAATATCATATATGTTGGTTTCATGCCCTTGCTACACTATTGTACTCCATTGCTATTTCTACTAAAAATCATTTATTACAGTGATTAACAAAATTCTGATTGCATCAGCTTCTGTATTGTGGTTACCGAATCTTTGGTAATTTAAAGCCATGAGTACACTGTTCTTTTCAGATAACACTACCATTACACAAAATTAGAAAAAAAAAAAGACTAAATTTCTAATATATAAAAAAAAAAAGTAGAATAATCCTTTGCTGTGAAGTAAAGGCTACCCAATCCTCGTTCCATTGTCTACTTCAAGTATCTCAAAAAAAAGAACAAAGCTTTTTTAATGAAATCTGGCTGGATTCTTTCCTAGTGATAAAGCACAAGGTATCCCAAGACCAGATCACTCTCTCCTGATTTATTGGGGTGCTGAACAATAACCACAGGTAATCCTGGCCTTCACAACCGACTTTAGGATGCAAATTTTTACTGCTAAAGTATAAATTGCTACTCTTCAATTTTAAATAACTGAATACCCATCCAGTTCCACTTCGAATATACTCATAGATGTCTATCTTCAGGATCATTAAGTGCTATCAGAAAGAAATGGTTGAGAGCAATATATCTGCCCACTGCAAGTATGTCTTCCATTTATTTTTCCTCTTTTCTTTGTAGTAGAAAGAGAGATGGGAAAATTGCAAAAGTGGTAAAAAGCTAAAAGAAACAAATATGTAATAAATGTATAGATAAAATAACAAGCATCTTAGAAAGACTATTCTTTATAGACCAAATAAACTTCACATCTTTCAAACTGATAACCAGTTTTATGTCACTGGACACTTCAGTTTAGCTGAACTGCTTGACTTCAATTGAAAAAATGTCCAGTGCCTTTGAAAAAAGCCTTCAAGCCGAGTCCATTGTTCTTCCTATATTGCAGTAAAATATGTGAATTTGTTTATATACAGAAAGACAGTCTTTAATTTTTTTGTGGATTTTAGTTTTCAGTTATGTAGAACATTGGCTAATTCTAAAAATATGCTTCCGACTAAAAGGTAAATGCTGCATTTTTATAGTTTTATCTTAATGGTATTTTGACCCTCCATCCTACTTTGAATACCTACTACCTTTTGTAGAAGGCCCCACATTTTCACACAAGTAACAGCTCACTCCACTTAAACATACACAGCTATGCACTAACAGTAATAAAATATGCACAATGAAAATTTTATTAAGTGCGACAATATTGTATTTTTGTTTCAAATAATGTCAATCCTTTAAAATTTGCTAGATTCTTAAACAAATCAAAGGTTACCTCGGCATTTAGGTTGTCTGCAAGGCTTTCAAGAAACTGGCTTTCAATTGGGTTCTGCTGCGTAAGAAGAGTCAGGTAATGACTGAGTTTATCATGAGTTGTAATAATGATGCCTTCTCCGAATTTGTCAAACTGAGGCCGTCCAGCTCGACCAAATATCTGCATGACATCTAAAATTCCAAGGTCAACAAAGGAGCCTCTTTTTGCAGCATATATTTGTGTTCCCTGGTTGAGGAAAAGTTAATAAAAATTAACATAAATACACATGAATATAATCCTGATGAGCTGAATACTGAAATTAGGCAAATATAGCATGATTTCAGAAGTGTACTTTAACTAATCCTTTCATAATCTTTGATATATTTAAATCTTTACTATACAAACTAGACTCCCACTGGAGAGAATCAGTTTAATGAGATATAAATAACATTTCAAGTCAATCAGATATTTCCCCCCCAGGCCTGAAACTCACAAGAGATCTTGCTATCTACACTTCTTTACAGGTTTCTTTTAAGACAGATAACCCCCTTGCAGAGTAGGGAAGCTCTTACCTTAATTACAACAGCATGAGCAGGCAGATTGACACCCCAAGCGAGTGTAGCTGTACAAACCAAGACTTTGATATGCCCATTAGAAAACAAGTTCTCAACCAAACTTCTGTCTTGCCGCAGCATTCCTGCATGATGAATACTAAATCCATCTGGAAACAGCTCACGTAACTGCTTATTTCTGGATCTCTGTACCTAGAATGGGCAAGAATAATAATTAAATTCACTTCTAAATACAGCACAAGGAGTATTAAAAAAAAGTACAGGAAAAAATTTGAATATTATTATGAGTCATAAGAAAGAAACTATTTCTATTAATGTTGGACTTTCCATCCATGTCAGTTTGTGACAATTTTCTGTAAATTAATTTTTCTATACTTATTTTCCAAAGAATACATTTAATTGTTTAAAAGATTGTAAATAGTTTAATCTTTGTACAAAAGTATAGTTTAACTCAGGTGGAGATTCAAGTTAACCAACAGTGAGTAACAGTGAAACTGAGAACTCACTTATCACTTTTCTTAAAAGACAACTCTTTCAGACTGTGCAGGCAGCCTGGACAGGTTTGAGGCAGCAAGCCACACACTATACTTAACATTAAGGAGGGGGTACCCTTCTCCACCAGCAGCCATTGCATTGTTGCAGCACAGCCTGAATCAATAAATTCATAGTATGCAATCAAACTGTTCATCTACCCCTCATTTTTCCTTACCCATTCACAGGACGCTGGGATCTCAGTCTGCAAACCCTCCAGCCTCCTGCAGGGTATGAGGTCTGTGAGCATTATTTCTGGGTGCTGGCTTTATCATGCTTCATCTAGTCTGAACACTGACTCTAAACTAATTTACTTCCCTGATTTACCACAAATACTTCTGATTTTCTGCCTGCCTCTTCCACATTCCTACTTGCTGCACTAAGTGTGTTCCAAAATCAATTGCTGCTAAATATGACACCAAAAGGGTTGTGGTAATGATGGCTCTAATCTTTCTCTAAACCATATTTCTTTATCTTTGTCCACAGAGGATCTCTACTTTTCCATAAACCACATGAAGGTTAAGTAGTATTTGACTCTCACTGTATTTTCAGCCTTGCATATTATAGTGAATTAATTCCAGATAAAATTAAATTATTATTGATGTTATTGTTGATATTACTATATCTTCATATTTACCATTTCCTGACACACAGCCACCGAAAAGTTGATTTATGTGATACAGAATGGGTAAAGCAAAGCAAAACATGGTTCACAGTACTGGCAAACTGCCAAACATGAACAATAAATCTCTGCAAACACAGAAATAAATAGGAAGATGGGAATGCAATTATAGAGGAGGACATGAAAAGAAAAATGTTGTAGGAAAAACACATTTCTCAGTTTCTCAATTATCCAGCTTCTCAATATCTGATCTTTACTGCTTTACCAGTAATTATTTACTATTCATTTAAAGGAAATAAAACTCAGCTTTTAAACTACACGTGACTTTTTGGTAAATTTAATTAACTGCTGTAGTGCTTAAAAATGAATAAATAATAAATTGATAAAGTGGCCCTGCAGTTCATGAAGCTTATTCTTCATGAGCTAACAAATGGAAACAAATATTTCATAAAGAGCACAGATGTATTACGGTGTACATTTATTGATTATCAACAACAAAACTCACAGAAGATTGTGGAATTTTCCACAATCCAGCTGCAGTCCAGGTGCAAACCTGAGAATTACTGTGACACAGAAATTTGGATTGCACTTGATTATATTTGGAACTTTGTGCAAACATTTAACAATGAATTAGTTTTTTTCTTAAATAAGTGATTAAAAAACCATCAAAAAATCACTTTAGTAATGTTTTGCATTGGTGTCATGTGCCTATTTTATAGGTATTAACGTATCTACTTTTCAAAAAGCACAATTATCCAATATTTAAATATTACACTTTAAATATAATCTTAGCTAAAAAATCAGAATCTTGCTCTCAAATCCTGACAATTTAAAAATTGCATACCTTTGTAGCTTTATTGCTTATGTTGTTTAATGTATTGAAAAACAGGGCAATATACGACTGGAAACAATAGTAAAATTGTGCACTACATTTAGAAGAAAACAAATTGCTTATGTTTTTAGGAAGTACAATTTCATCAATTTAAGAGAAAAGAACTTGTGAATATAGTAAAAAGGAAGAGGAAGGAGAATAGTTTGTGACAGAAAATGTATTAAGATATAGCAATGCTAGTCTGATTATGATTCAACTACTTATAAGATCAAGCTTAATCAACTGTTTAAAAATACGCACGTACACCCAAACGTATCCATCTGGTTGCATTTAGAAAGAATAAAAATGTTCTAAAATCTAAAAATACTTCTAAAATCTACCACACGTTCTAAAACAACATCTTTGAAATACTTAATATGTGAAGGTTCATTTATTGAATCTGTTCATTTATTGAATCTATGAAGTGCTAGACTTCCAGGTTACACAGTAACCAGGTTAGAAAAACATGAAATAGGTTTTTTCCAACACAGAAGATGACAAACTTTTTAAAATGAAAATAACAGAACCCACTTTTGACACCGGAAAAAAACAGATGCCAAAGAAATAAAATTTCTAATTATTCTGGATGATTCTATTAACTGCACAGAAATGGAATTAATTTTCTTTCCATAAATTTGTGTTCACTTTTAATTCCAAAGATATAAGGCAAGTTAGTTCAAGAACAATGACATAATCCAATTTTACAAAGTTACACTTGAGAAAATAAAATAAAATTATTCCCATATCTGAGCGATGCCTTGAAAGATTGCTCACACAGCGTATCATTTAATGGCAGCATATTTGCAAACAAACCTTTTAAACCCTTGCAACAGTGAGGTGCATGGCTATTGTACTTAATCTGGGTTTTAATGGTTGCAGAGACAACAAAACCAAGAACTACTAAATAAAGGAAGTGAAACTATAAAAAGTTATGTTGCTTCAACCTTGTTCTAATACAGAATAAACTGAAAAGATTTGCTTAAAATTTATACAAAATGTTACTAAGTGCCTCAGGTGTATACAGAAGTTGTTATTAAGAGGTATAGCACTGGTCCCCTGATTAGAATTGATTTTCTTTCCCCTCCCTTATTGCTCAAGAGGGCTGTAGATTTATGACCTTTGCTTACGTGTGTGTGTGCATCTAAAACAGTATGAGTTAAATAAATTCCCAGTTTAGCTTGCTGCCACCTATATTTCTCCTTTAAATGTCTTGAATTTCATGCAATACTTCATTAAGAAACATTAACAATGTCACAATTAGACATAGAAAAATGTCCTTCTTAATTTTAATGAGAAATGATGCATACATAGCAGGGAAAAAAAATCCAACTTTCCTACTGAAGACTTATAAAAGATAACACCCTTCCTTACCCTTTCCATTCATCTGGTATCACAAAGATATCATCATTCATAAGAACCATAAGCTGCATGCTCTTTGAAATACTCATACAGTGAACTAAAGAATGTAATTTTTAATAGGCCTATAGACAGCTTTTTCTTATTTTATATAAAAAAAAGTAAACAAGAGCAATAAAGCTTGATTATGAGGAGAAGCTGCCAATAAATTACTTCTTGATAAGAGAAACATGAATTTATGGTTTGTGTTTTTTTAATCTCCAATTGCTACATTCATCTACGACATACAAAGTAGATCATCGCTACTTGCTAAGATAATTTTTTCTTTCTGTAGATTACTAATTTTTCTTTTCTGCTTCCTCATTTTAAGATATTGTTTGAAATTCTGAATTGTGGTGTTTTTCCCCTCTAATAACAGAGGTTTTGACTCATGTATTTTCTTTCAACAGAAATGGCACAGGCTGTTCTAGCATTTTTCTCACGATCTCCTTACTATAGCAAACTTCATGCTCGTGACCATATGACTCAATCACTGCAATTTCCCTTCGGTGGAGTTCACAATAGGGCAGCACTAGCAGTTTGTTCAGAATGCACCATTATATCTGTTCACTGGTTTGAGCAATCCTCAGCAATTTATTCCCATCCTCCATTCTCTGCACTGTCTTGACACCCTGCAAAGGAGCAGCTCTTAATTTTGAGGCCTCATTAGCCTCACTTGAGTGTCGGTGCTCAGATAGCACAGACACCACAGACACCTACACCAAACAAAGTAAGGGATCTTTTGCTGCAGCCTTCAATGAACAGCAGCTATAATTTAGTATTACTACCGTGTGATGAATACAATTCAAGTATATCCAAAGTAACTATTTTGTAACTTTGCTGAAGACATCTGAAAATGTAATTCATAGGCTGACCTTCTAAAGTGTTTTAAGTCCCAACAAGACAAAAGCATCCTCTGCCTCATTCATATTACTAATACTGCTGAATCTGCTCTGCTGGTTCATTTAAAGAATACTGACTGTCTTTCAAAATTTATGAGATTTTAGGGATGGGAAAAGTGTCCATCTATTCCAGAAGTACAGGTCAGCTGACAGAAGCAGAAAAGGAGAGTTGAAGAGTCCATGCATGGGCCTATTCCTGTTCCGTAAATATAAAAAAACTAGGTATGAGAGAAACAGAAAGAAATTATCAAAGGATTGCATAATCATTCACCATTTTTGCTCTTCAGAATTTACTACATTCATGTTGCATATTAATTTATCTATATATGTAAAAGTTTTTTATTTCTTACTGCTGTTTCAAAGAGGAGAGACCAAAATTTGGATAGTGTAAATAAAACCATAAGAAGCTTTTTTTTTTTTTAAATATGAATTCAAAATACAGTAATTTTTTGTTACAGGGAAAAAACATGTGACCCCTTAATATGCAGTTAGAGAAATATATGAAACCTACACAAAATACTAAACCATGAGCAATAAGCAGTAATACTAACCTGACAGTTAGTATTACAACAACTGTAAGAGAAATACAGACTGGAGTCTAAAGGGAGAAGAAAGGTATGCATTTGAGTTGCAAAGATTTTACTTGAGGACTGCCCTTTTATTATTTACAACTGTTATTCATATTATTCTACTTGTATTTTCTACACAATAATTAAGCTACCAGCAGCTGTTTCTAGGACAAGGGTAAAGTGGCATTTTATGGGGCAGCAGTAAGATTACTTTCCTTGCTCTTTCCTGGGAACAGCAGAACTAGTTTCATTGACTGCTCGCCCTGCAGCTGGGTCCTGTGAAGTGTCAAAAGACTACCAAGAGTTTTCCTCACAAAGATGACAAGTGTGACCTAGCAGATCATTTCTGGAGGGATGCAGGTTGCCCAATATGCTATTCTACTTAACGAGTTTGCAAGCTCATTCTCTACATCTTCACTTTTTTAATGTATCTAACTATCCACTTTGTACAGTTATCCTGAAGTAGTATCTCTGTTCAACACTTACTCTTTTACTGGGATATAATTAGTTGGTACCTGGCAAGACATTATTTGAAGATGGTAATTCTAGCAAACAAATGTGAATCAGTTTGAATTTCTCCTAGAAGAGTCAATAATCTAATTGTCTCCCTCTGGCAATTTAAGTTCACTGTATTAAAGCTAGAATTTTTTAAACCTATGAGTTACTGTCTAATCAATTTACTGATAGCACCTCAGGAAGTTCTGTAAAGTGCTCTAAAAACACCTCTGAAGGAGAACAAAAGGAGAGTAGTGGGACTGCCCCAATCAGAACAGTTTAAAAAGAATTCCTATAAATTATACTTTGTCTTTTTGATTCACAAAGGAAGAAGGTTTAAGGCAGAATTTCTGGCACATTTTTTCTGTTGCCCTGGCCTTACCACTGATCCTAACCTATTTATTGCAAAAGGTTGTGTTTCATCCAGTTGGTACCTTAGGGAGTTGATAAGTACCAGTTAAAGAAAGGATTGGTATAGTGTCCAGAAATGTCTTGCCTTTTTCAGCATGTTCTTTCTACAGTACACTGTTACACCATAGCAGCCCCATCTTTTTTTCATTGGAAAAGTTACAATGTACATAGAGAATGAAATATTCTATGGTAAAAGGAGGAACAGCATTCAGATTAAAAACCTTGAGCAAGAGGTACACATTTAATGTAATCTTTGATTCCTCAGATCTATAATCTATAATGCATAAGACAGAAGAGTTTACAGACTTCACTGATCAGAGAAGCTAAGGAAATATTGCATAATGTTTAAAATATTGCATTTCTGAGCCAGTCAGACAAGCCAAGAATCAAAGAAACAGGAATGCAAGTCTGCCCATGCACAAACGATGAATTTGCAACAAGTCACTGAGGAGGTAGACAGTTTCAAATTACCTCACTTAATGCCCAGCAAAAAAGGCCTGTAAAGCAAAAAAAGGAGATATTTGTATAGACAATATACTACTTCAACTTGAGCCAGAATTTTATAACGTGGACCAAAGTAACCTAACATTTCCCTTAAAGCCAGACTGCAGTGCCTGTCTTCAAACTGAATGAATTACTGATTTGCAGATAAAAGTGCTTAAGAACTTAGAATGAGAAATAGATCCAGCCGTAGGTTTAGACAGAAAGGAAATGTTCATTATAATCACCCAGTTTAAGCGCCACCTCTAAGTGAAAATAACAAGATTTTTCATATATTGTACAAAGATAAGCATATTTCTATTGTGTATAGTAAGTGAAATAAAAATTATATAAAAACGTTTCTGTAGTGCTTCAGTATGATGAAAATCTGGACTTCACAGTGAACACCAATCTGTGACTAAATAATCTCAAATCTTATTAAGACAAGTGTCAAAATATTTCATTTTATGAAAATGCACATAAATTAAGACTGAATTAATTGTATGACATCACAATTTTAAATTGCATGTAAAATCATATTAGTCAAAATCTAATTTTCTTTCTCATCAATTTAGAATTCTCTGGGAACAGATGTATGAAACATGTAAAATACAGTAAGATATCTATTTGTCTTCAGTCTTTGAGACAGTAAGTCCTGTTGTCATATTAACCACTCGGAGTACACAGATGAAGAAAACATCAATCTTGGTCTGTTTTGCTGACAGCAGAAGTTTTCAGTATGGTGTTATAAAACCAGCCAGTAGGGAAGATACATAGCATGGAAAGAAATTGATAAGGAGAGAGTTTGATGACATGCAAGGATGAATTTTACTGGTTTCACTTTGAACACTGACAACCTCCAGTGACCTAGTTAAACCTTTTATTGCTTAAGTGTGCAAAGATTTCAATATTTCTGCTTCAACAGGAAAATGATAATGCATGGTGTCTATAAAAATATTTGTTATATTTGAGAACACCTCCTTTGCTTTGTAATACTCAAAATTGCCACTCTGCTCAGCCATGACAACACTGAATGTATTTTTAGCCAGAAACAATGAAAGCAGAAAGTCTTTTAAAGTTCTTTCCAATACTGCTGCAGCTTACTTAAAACATATCATAATGATTTTTAGTGGAACTCCTCCTTGAGTTATACTGAGTCAAACATTATTAACCCCACAAGAAAAATACGTAGTGAACATTAAGTGTATTTTTCATTTCAAAATTAAACCACAAATATCCACTAAACTTCACAGCTATGCAAAGTGACAGACTGAGGATTCTCCAGAAGAATGGAATTTTTCTCACAATTTTTATAGGTAATTTGAAATGTGCACTACAAATTAATAGTTTATATGGCTTTCAAACAATTGTAGACTGGCATCATTACATATGACCATGAAAAGCTGAAGCTTATCTTAAACCAGGAAAGCAATTTTTAGAGAGATGAACACTAAGTATTAAATGCCTTTTGATTTGGTATTGTGGCTTGGTTTCTTCAATTTTCTAACTTCTGCTGTACACACAGCAAGGAAAAAAAGCATAACAATACTAAGAAGGCATGATTAAAAAAACCCAGAAGTCAATAAAAATAGTAGAAAATCCTAAACTAAAAAATATCACAATTATATCTGCCACTCATTAAGTAACCTGAACTATGTAACTTGAACTTTAACAAGAAAAAAGCATAAACAAACTGGAACATCAGACCATCTGCAGCACCCAAGCTCTTTTCACTGGTATGTGTGCACTATGAAGACCCATAAGAAAATTCATGACGCAATTAGCATCACATACAGGTGTTGTTTTTTTTTATTGGTGTGCTAATATAAAACAACTAAAGACATTTTTTTCCTCCTGTGTCTGCTATTACAAAAGAATATCAGGGATTCCTTAGCAAACTTTGTAGTTCAGTGCTGCCAAATGTTAAATCTCACAAGATGAGCACTTTGCAGAACTCTGTAAAGGATATGAAGGATCATACATGTTTATGGATTTTCATACTGCAATGTTCATACAGTAACATCTGATTAATTATATTAAGTGGCAATTACCTACTTTATTTCATAGAGAATTAACAAACAAAAAAATCTATTAAGAAACTAATAGACTTCTAAGTGATGAGACCAGTAAAACCTGATTTCCTATGAATTTTATATTCCTTATGCCTCTGTCCCAATTCAAACACTTACTCCATCAGATTTTCTTAACCTCATCTCTCCCAGAATTATTTTACTGCATTACTGTTTCACAAACTTTTCCACTACACCCTCAGGACAAAAAAATACATCTTAAAAATGGCATCTGTAAGGCTTATGTGGATTTTATGCACTGTCATCTGATTATTATCAACACCTTTGACACTGATGTTGTCTTTTTTGTTAATTTTATTCCAAGTTACTAGCAGGCTACTCTCAAGTTCTTCAACTTCAGTGCAGAACTGTGAAGCCTGTGGACTATTTAACATCATTCAAAATCAGTTTTAAAAGTAACACCATGTCTTTATGCACCTAAAAGAGCACAAAAGTAGCACCTAATAAGTGACAGAATAAGGTTTATATTACTACAATTTTATGGCCAGCAGAATCCGGAATTTAGAGTCAGTTTGTCAGCTAAACTGAGGCAGCTATTAGGCTTCCTGCCAGAGGACACCAGCATATGCAAGAAAGGAGCACTGTGCAGTCACCTCTATATAGCTTAATTTTATACCCAGATCCTGTTCAAATGTAGGGCATTTTCCCACAGACCTCTGCTAAATTATGAAATCCCTTGTAGTTTCAAACTCTACTGAAAAAAATTTTTATTACCTTCCTCTCTTCAAAAAACCCCTCCTCTCAAATTCAGCCTTTAGTACCAATATTTATGTTACTTACTAACATTTTGTTTCATACTTCATGAAGCCTGCAAGATAATCACTTTGTAAAGTTTAGAAATCGCAGAGATGAACACATTTATGTATAACTAAATATGGCTTTGAAAGACTGTTTTCTACATGTACAGTTCTTTAAGCTTTTACATAACCTAGCACATATACCTCCCACCCAAGGCCAATATTTTGAGCAATGGAATACTTAATTTTCTTGTTCAAGTAATTTTTATAACATATTTACAGAGATTTGAGAAAAAAAAAATTGCACCACTGTTAATTTATCCATCTGCTTTGGGGTTTGAATACAAGATTAGAAATCCTCGGCAAAACTGAGGAGCCTGCTATTGCTAAGCTACTGTAATTCATATATTGTTATTTTAAAGCACGACATACAGTTTCTTCATCAAGCTAACTTTAAATGTCTTACATAGCCGGTAAATCTCAGGGGAAATATAAGAAAATATCCCACATATCAAACACACCATGGAGACTAAATTATCTGGTATGGGAAAATGTAAGGAGATTGTTACTTTCTCACTTAACACAATACACAGCAGCACTAAACAGGTGAGAGGAGAGCTGCCGTGCTGATTGCTTGCACAGCCCCTCTCCAACCCCCATTAATTTCCATTTTTCACACTCTGTTTACTTATCTTGTATACATTAGTGCTAATGACTGTTCAAAAGTGTCAGATGCCACAAAATGAGCTTCATTTTCTTTACTATTTTAACTATTAACATTTTTCTGTACAATTAGTAGTCATATCTGTTCAAATCATTACATCCTTCATGCATGCAGTCTCCTTAAAAGTGCTTTTCATTTTACAACTCTGCCCTCTTTTTAGAGCAGCCTGTGATAGACTGGAATGTTAAAGGTTAGTGACTCAAAACAATTGGCCATTTCTGGAGGTGCTTTGCCCAGGCCAGGATTGCATCCCCCCTCCACCAACCAAAGGACAGGAGAGTTTTTATATGTGTGGTGGCAAACCCTCTAATCTCCATAAGGCAAACAGTAAACAATGCCAACCCTGGCCTTAAGAGTAGTGTTGTGTACATATTTATCAGTACATATTTATCATTAGTCTATATAACTTACCACTTGAAGTAATAACATTTTAGAACAGAGTATCTCTATACTGTTTTAAGTAACAAAAATAACTGAGGCTGAAGCAAAAACACATAGAACAATAAAAAAGTTATTTCCCTACTTTAAGACTGAAAGCTAATACTATTTATATAAAACAGTTCTATAACTAACACTGCAATCCCAGTAAAAATAAAAAGTAGCTTTCCTAGATAAAGACAACCACTTGATCTGACTGTACAGATCTGAACCACACCATGGTTCAGTGCCAAGGCAAATATCATGTTTGCAGCATTATGTAACACATGCACGCTACAGGGTTATCACCAGGATATCAAATTTTCAGCAGTTTCAAGACAGTAATACTGAATTATGAATTAAAATCAGAATAAAAAGAGTGAAGAATCTTTGACTCTTGCACTCTGAACAAACTTTTAATTAGAATCAGTGTGACACGTACTTTTAAAACTTTTATTTGCACTTGATTTTCTCATTTTGCACTTTGAAAACTCACATTAAACATGATATATTGTATAGAAAATGAATGCAAACAACATACGGTATAAGTAGTAATATAAAATACAGAATCAGAGAGGATGAAGAAGACCTCCAAGATCATCAAGTCTAACCTTTGACCTAATACCACCATGTCCACTAAACCATATTGTGAAGTGCCACATCCACTTCTTTTTTCAACAATTCCAGGGATGGAGACACCACCACTTCTCTGGGCAGCCTGTTCCCATGCTTGACAACCTTTTTGGTGAATAAATTTTTCTGCCTAGCTAACGTGAACCTCCCAAGGGGCAACTTGTGGCCATTTTCCCTTGTCCTGTCACTGGTTGCCTGGGAGAAGAGGCCAACTTTCACCCAGCCACAACCTCCTTTCAGGCAGTTGCAGAGAGCAATAATGCCNTAACCTTTGACCTAATACCACCATGTCCACTAAACCATATTGTGAAGTGCCACATCCACTTCTTTTTTCAACAATTCCAGGGATGGAGACACCACCACTTCTCTGGGCAGCCTGTTCCCATGCTTGACAACCTTTTTGGTGAATAAATTTTTCTGCCTAGCTAACCTGAACCTCCCAAGGGGCAACTTGTGGCCATTTTCCCTTGTCCTGTCACTGGTTGCCTGGGAGAAGAGGCCAACTTTCACCCAGCCACAACCTCCTTTCAGGCAGTTGCAGAGAGCAATAATGCCCCTGCAAGCCTCCTTTTCTCCAGACTAAACAGCTCCAGCTCCCCCAGCTGCTCCTTATAGGACTTGTGCTCCAGACCCTTCACCGTGTCTTTTGCCCTTCTATGGACTCACTCCAGCACCTCAAATGTCTTTCCTGTAGTGAGGGCCCCAAAGCTGAACACAGGATCCGAGATGTGGCCCCACCAGTGCCAAGCACAGGGGTACGTACGATCACTGCCCTGGTCCTGCTGGCCATAATATTGCTGATCCAGGCCAAGATGCCTCCTTGGCCACCTGGGCACACTGCAGGCTCATATTCATATTGAAAAGCAAAGCTGGTGATCATATCATCACTTATCTTTAGGAACCGGTTTATAAGAATATTTTACTTTGCAAATTCCAGTCTAAATGTCTGAGGTTATTCAACAAAAGTATCTCCTTTTGTTAATTTTATGTTTGGCTATCAGCTATTTTTTAAATTGATTTTTGAGCTCCGAATAAGGAATTGCCAATTCTGTTATCAAAAAAAATTTACACAGAAAGGAAACAAGAGGGGCTATGCTTACCTGTAACACTGGTCTTATCTCCATTAACCCCAGTGACCACTCGCTAGAAGGAAACCTGCTGAGCCTGTTTTCTCTAATATTGTCAGTCTTTGTGATAATATCTATAGAAATGGACTGATGACTCATAACTCTTGGCATAGCCTTTCCATTCTTGAGATCAACCTAGAACATACTCTGCACTCTATTTGCTCTTTGAGGAGGCATCATTTGAGATAAACAGTTCCATCATACTTGTTTAATCTGCATGCTGCTAGTACAGAAGGTAAGAGGGCTGGCTAATGCTGTCTGGTGCAGAGGAACAGCTCTAGAAAGAAAAGTAACTGCCTGACCATTTGAGACAGACCACATGACAGCAGCTCGATATGGCAGGGTTCAGTTTGAGATTAAAACATTGTTGATGTCTACACAGAGATCTGCACAGCTGCAGGAGTCTGAGCACCCTTCACAGTCAATGGGAATCAGGCAGCACAGCCTGTGCAGGGTTTCTGCTCTCTCCCGTGCCTGCTCAAGGATGAACTCAGGCATCCTCTTGGCTCCACTGCCCAAGGTGCACTGAACTCCACCAACTACGACAGAGCTCAGACACGTCACACATTTGGAGTTACCATATGCAGTCTCCTAAAAACTGTGTGCTATAATTTTAGCCGGAAAACCACTTCATGTTTCAAATTTAGAGTAATGAACAAGAATTATCCCAGAAAGAATAAAAGGCAAATTAGACCCTCAAATAACTTTCCACTGCAACAGATTTCTATTGTAACTGACTCAGGTGGCATTTTCCCAACACTCCCAGATGGCATATATCACTAACAGCTCTTAATTATCGCTCAATATTCCAAGTAAATTGGAACTTAAATTATCTGTCTTTACACTAATCTCTCCTTATTCTGATACTCATACATTAAAATTAATCAGACTATCCTACGTTTTAAATGCTGAACATAACAGAACTAAAGAACATCATAGTAAAAATAGGAATGGAGACTTTACATCCTTTCTATTGAAAGTGGCAAAATAATCAGGCGACATTATTTATCCCAAACTCACTTCAAACTTCTTAGAACCCCCAAATGTAATTATGCAACCCCAAAATCATATTCCTATAGCTCTTCCTTTGTGATGGATAAAAAGATGCAATAAATTCACAGAGTCTGGAATCACCAGACTCAGTAGAGGTCATAGTGCTACTTGAAAGTATGACAAGAAATAGCTTTTCTCCATGTGACAAAGTTGATAAGAACATACTCTAACTGAAATGTTCCCAAACTGTTGTCAGACAAATAATGGGATTAAATGCCTAGTTAATCTCAATTTTCCCCTAACAAGAAAAAGGATGAGATGTTAAGTGATTTTTTTTTCTTATCTGTGCAAATTTCTATAGTTATTGGTTTAATTTTTCGTTTGAGAGCAAAATTATGGACTTTTTTGTGTTTGATAAAATGAGTTGACTGTGAAAGCCCAAAATTGTCTGAGATTCCTGAGTATAAATTCAGTCATAGGGGAAAAGAGATTTCCACTAATACCAGAAGTAAGTATAAACTTTATGAGGAATTTCACTCCTACCCCCTCAAAATCCCAAAAGAAAATGCTTTGCTGAGTACTGGGTCTCTTTCAACCTCCACCATTTCACACAGTATATACTTCATATTACAGAACAGAAAACTGAACTCAAGTAAATCTAGATTATGGATTTAACTGATGAACTCCCGTATTTATATCAGCCCCTTTACAGTCACAATAAACATTGACATTTCTCCTTCAGAAAAAGACAGAAAGTCATAAAGCCATTTGGCAAAGCTATGTTCGAGAGTGATTAATTAATCCTCATGCATTTTCTCCAGCTAACCTCTGTTCTGATGCCTGAAGCTTATTTCATACATATATTTCATAATACAAGCTTGAAACATATAGATATTGATTTTCCTTATTTACTATTAACTGTTATTCTGGTTATCAAAACAATTACTAACAGACATAGAGAAACAAATGCTCAAAAGTATAAATTATTTTTAGCTTCCTAAAATACGCATAATTCAAGAATTTATATTTTTTAAAGAAAAAGTGAATGCAGTCTGTATTATATTACTATACATAAATATGTATATGTACTACACAAGTACATTATACATTAGCATTATTACATTAGCATCTTATCTGTCTTGCATTTTATACTACCATCCATTAACATATGCAAGAATAGAAAGGGAAAGGACTAAAGGAGGGAATAAGAAAAAAAATTATCTTAGAAATTTCACACAAATGGACAGAAACTATCCTTCAGGTCAAGAAGAGAGCAGCACCTCAGGCAAATGCCTGGAAGTCAAACGAACTTATGCATTTATTTTTAATTCTCAGTCTTCAAAATGGTCAGAAGAGAAACAGGGATCAAGGGCCTTTCACCGACCACAAATCAGCTGCATTTATGTGCATTAAAAGGTACGGCCACAAGGTGGCTCTCAATACTCACGATTGAAAACGGACTCTAAATAAAAATCTCGGTTAGCTTTGTTTTCTTAAAATTGTAACTGATATGTTTCACCTCCCTTATTCTTAGACACATTTATTTCCACACCAGGAAAATATTTTGAAGATATTTTAGATTCCAATGGAAAGGCTCAATCTATAACAAGCATTGGTTTCCTGTAGCCAGTTCTTCCTCCCAAAATCAAAGCCTTTTTGATAGCTGGAATTCGTATATACATAACTGAAATTACTTATATACTGCTTTTGATTAAATTAGTTCTCAACTATTTACAAGTACTAGTCCTGTGTCATGACAAAAATTATGAAGCTTCTACCTAGAACATGAAGATGCATATGGGCATCTTATAATCTTCCTAATATGCTTTTGCTGTATTATTTATGTTGTTAACTATCAATTTATTTTTTCTTTTACAGACTTATTAATAGTTGCAGGTTTTTCTGGAAATCTTTCACCCTTTTCTGTAATTATTTTTGTTACAAAAAAATCTGTTTTCATTCAATATCTGTTTTCCTCACAAGTGTGAAAATCTGAAATTTAAAGAAATTTGAACAGGTAGCAAAAAATAATAAATAGGGCTATGACTGTCAACTCAGTAAATTTGACCGTACTCAGTAAATATGCGACACTGAATCAATGAATTGTGATCTGTACAGTGCTCTGGAAAGTACAGGAGTCTCTTAGGACAATCATCTTGGATATTTTCCTTAGACAAGAGATCTTGGTGGTTACTTCAAGGAATTTGCCCTCTCAGAGGAACAAAATCTAAGAGAATACCTGAAAATAACTATTACAGCTGTTTTGTAACTACAGGCAAATGGAGGAAGAAACTGAGTATGTTCAATGTTACAAGGCAGTACAAACACATTTCAGCTGAGCTACAACTATTGAACAGAAGCCCAAAAAATAATTTCTGAGTGTAAGGGATCATTAAAAGAATTACAAGCGATACTGGTGTATCTATATAAGTGTTTTAAATCCCTGAATCACTGGGACAAATTCACATTTTCTTACTGCTTTCAGTTACAGAAGCTTGCAGAAAATCCACATCTGCAAAAAGTTAAACACTGTACTCTGTTTTCTCTATGAAACACTATTTTGTGCTGTATTGTGTCCTTAGGGCTTACTCCAAAGCCAACAGTCTAATTTCCATTAGTTTTAGTATGTTTTCCAATGAGATCCTTCAACTGTAAACCAGCTAGGACTCTGTTCAATTATTCAGCAATACTACAGTTTAAATGAAAGCAGGTAAATACAATATTAATGGTTTCAAACACTTCAGATTTCTTATTGTTGTCCTTGATAAACATACAGAGCACAATACTTGGAAAAAATGATCACTAGAATCAAAGACTTTGCACTAGAATTCTATATTTGATTACAAAATTCTTGCATATCAAAGCCAGAGGTACCCAGAAAGAAAATGTACAACATTTTTTATCCTTGATGCAATGGCCTTTGATTCCTCAGCTTTTATTATTATTACAAAGAATTTTGAAAGGCTTTTGCAATGCTTTTGATACTCTAAATCCAAGAACCTCAGGGTTTGCCATCCCATACTAGGTTTTTAGCATTTTGTCAACAGTTCTCAATAATTTAGAACTTCCAAATTTATAAGTCACAGTTTTTGTCTACTTACAAGAAGAAAAAAGACAGAGAGGAATCCCTAGCACATTAATTACTCATTAGAGGTCACAGCCTTAAACACAGGAACAATGACAGTTTTGCACATGGCAAATTGAAATTTCATCTCACAGTGTTAGCACTCACAGACCATGCAACATCCCCTAGAGAAAAGGACAGATCCTCCAGAGCTGTTAGCAGAAATCGACATGGCTTCTTAAAAACTGCTGGTCAAGATCATTATTCAAATAGGCAACATTTTTATGTATTTACAGAAGATTTTACATTCCCTTATTTGCAAAAACAAAACCCCACTATAAGTGAAAACTGAGCAGCAACCAACAAACATTGTCCCTCAAAGAACCAAGATGCTGCAAGCTCTTCTGGTCACTAGGACTTTGCTGGGGTGTAGGGGGGAACTATTTCAGGTCTTGCTGAGTTCAGGCAGTCAGCAGCTGTACACATAACATCTTTCCCCAGGTAACAACTATTGTGTCAGCCCTATTTATTTTTCTTCTCTGAGGATATTTTTTAAAATTTTCTTTATTTATTTATTTTTCTTTCTTTCTTATTTTTAGCTATGAAAACCTCATTTTGGTTTTAGTCTTGCTGTATCTACTGGGAAACATGGACAATTTGCTAATTTTTTTTTTTAGAACCCTTGCTAAGTTTCATCAGAATCTTCCCATATTTAAGGAATTTGCTGGCCTATGTTGACATCTATTTCAGTGACTCACATTTTTGCAATTTCTACCTTCTGTCAATGAAAAGACTCACCAGATGAGTTGTGCAAAACATTTTGAAATCCTTTTTGTAGCTTTCTTCCAGAGGTGGCACACCACAATACAGCAAAACTTACATACAAATAACTATTTCCAGTAATGCTTCAAATATGTTTCAATGTTCTAATGTTTCTCAAGCTCTAGAAGCTTAAAAATTTTTCATTTTTTTTGTTTTGCTGGCTAAAATGAATTCTTTATCTACTTGCACTGGTATTGTCCAGAGATGAAGGTCTGATAGGTGGAATGGGGACGGGGAACATTAATTTTTCTAAGAATTCATAGTTAAGCACTGAAATTCATAAGCCTCCTAATGCTGCTGTCTTCCTATTTGCACTATTCCATCACCTTCTCACAAACTATATACTTCTAAGTCTGCCTTCTGTATTTTTAGCAATTTTATTTTAATTTCAAAATACACAATAAGCTTAATTTTGTTAACTACCAGTTTTTATTACAGTTCATGCCCAGCAGCTTGTGTATACTCTACACTCGTCAAAAACATGACGCTGTTAGTCTGGTTTCCATTAGCATAATACATAATTTCTAGTTCTAGTGTTTTACTCAAATGAACCAAAAATTACTACCATGGTACATGCAGAAAGATGTATCCAAATGCATATTTATATGATGTTCATTCAAAAAATCTCAGTTGTGGCATCAAAATACTGTTTTTCAGATTTTTATGTTTTTTGGGAAATGCTCTATAATCTGTTTCTGTTGGTTTTGATGCAACAATAAAAAAGTTTCTGAAATAAGAGTTGTTCAAAAGATATTTTGTAAATTTAAGCAAAATTATAATTTTACTTTGATAAAGGTGGCATGCAATGGTATCTCTACATTCTAAAGCATAGCAGTTTGTGGCTTTATACAATAAAATGCTTTCCTCCAAGACAATGATTCCCAACAAGATGGGATTCTTCTGATTCTTGTTTGACTTTTGAAATTCCAATTCAAAGGATCTTAAGATGAATTCAAAACAACCAGAAAAAAGAAGGTAAAATTAATCTTGCAGATACCAAGGCTTCCACAAAAGATATAAAGGATATGCTAAAACCAGAGACTGACTGTACATGTAGCACACCTTACTCTAGAAAAACAAATATATAGCAGTAAATATTTGGCAGTTCTCTAAAAAAACTCCACAACTTTCCAGAAGTATGCTTAATTGCTTTTTAACTTTTTTTTGCTTTCTCCAACGCACCTCCAACTCTCACTATGTGGAATTAATGGAATGTGGATCCAATTGAAATCACTCCCTCTTTACATTTGCTTCTAATTACTCTTTCATTTGAAAGTCTTAAAAGTGCGAGCTCATTTTACTCATTATTTCCCAATTCGTTTTAATTAGATGTCATTGCCAGTGTTGGTGCAAAAACACTTTTGTCCAGTTCTGATCAATCTACATCTTGTGCAAATAAACTAAAGGAACAGTTAAAAAGCCCAACCAAATCTGCCTAAATGTTGGTGTTTGGGGGAGTTGAAGTGTAAAGTGGATGACAACTGAAATTGTCAACATACATACCTAAACAATTCCATCAAACCATAATGGAACTAGTATTTGAAAAGCTTTATTATTTTGAAAATGAATGAAATCAAGAATATGAACTGAAATCTAATATTTTTCTCCACTTGTTAAGAAAATCATGTTTTCTAAATGAAAAACTGAATCAAGCACCTAAATATACCTTGGGGAGTATATTTACTTGCACTTATTTTAATCATGCTTTTAAAGAGACAGTATGAGATAGTTTCCAATATTGCAGTGATGTTTTCTGTCAACTTAGGTGTTTATGAAAATGTATTTTTCAATTATAATGGTTCAAACCCTTAAATTTATTTTAAAATCGTGGTTTGAAGATATCCTATACATTTACTGTTTTACAATATAAAAATAATAAATTTACATGAATCCTCAGGGAGCAAAAGGGACACAGTCAGTTAACAGTGATACTCTGAAGGAAAAACATCAAGCAACCCTAGAAGAAAGCACATATATTAATTCTACAGGATAATTGTGAACTACACGTTTTGTTCTGAATTTTATTTCAGTAAAGACAACTACAAAGGGTGTTCTCTGATGGGCTGAATCTTTAAAGCAATCACCAACCACTTAAAAAAATTGACATACTACATCCTTCATTTACAACCCTGAACAATAGTGCTTTGTGATGAACCTTTATAAGTCAAGTGTGAGGCTAGAGGAAAAACTAAAATCAAATACAAGTCACTGGACCTTGAAAAATTTACTTTCTTTATTTACTGTAGAAGAAATCAAGCACATTTCCTAAAAGAATGTCAATCACTGAACAGCCTCAAGCCTGTTGGAGGACAATATAATTACCATGAAATACAAAGTACAATGATCAACAAGCAGCATTGACTGTCAGTGTACAATGCAGAAACCATTCAAATTGTTATTAACTTTTCAACCATTACTCTTCATTAGTAATAGTTACTGCAGCTACACTATTTCCTGACAAATGAATTCCTAAGTAGATAGGATCTCTTTAAACACTATTTTCTAGTCAGCATATTATTTCCATACAAAGCTACTAAAACTGCATGTAATCAGAACCATTTGTCAGTATGGTTTGGTGCATCTTACACAGAAAAGCTGCGTGAGTCTTACTGTGTACATATTTCATAAGGTTACACACTGTAAACTAGAACTAAATGGGACATTTTGGAAAAAGGGAGCAAGACTGAGGGGTCACTAGCAAATTAAACTGGTTCCCCCCCACCCCCCCCACCCTTCAACCCT
>VZTX01028737.1:1541608-1676300 GCA_013400915.1 Pardalotus punctatus | reverse complement strand
GTCCCCCCCCCCCCCCATTCAATCCCTAGGGATTGAAAACAGCTGAAAAGAGGCTGAAGCAATGAAGCTCTTTGGGGGAGGGCTGAAAAGGGGCTAGGGCGGAGAGCACTTATGCTGACTTTAATATAATCTATAATTTCTTCTTGCTGGAGAGCTCACCACTAACCAGATATTGCCAGCCTTTGAACCTGTTAAATGATAGAAAAAAAATGAAGAAAAGGGAGCTTTATCCTCCCAAGATGCCTCACATATTTTTAATATACACCTGAACTTGATTACACATAGTGAAAACAAGCACTGGCAAAAATGAAAAGTGGCTAGTAGGCTGTGCTACTGAAGTAGAAAGAGTGGTCCCCAAAACTTGTGGATATGAAAACAATCACAATGTTTTGTTTGGGTTCTTTTTTCTCTTTTCCCTCTCAAATGTCACAGAAGTTTCTATTTTATTTCTTTACTATTAGGACAGATATTTGATATCCAAATATATTTGATACAATGAATGAGATTTCAAGTCGAAATACTCTTATCAAGGGAAGCTATTGATTACTAACTACAGGGAAAAGACCCAGCAAGCTTTTTCTTTTTGATCTGGATTACACATTAAAACATCCTAGCAGCTAACTGAAGGAGATTTTCACAGTCAAAGGAAAAAAGAATGTTGCATGACTTTTCTCTCTCAGTGCCCAGAATGAAGTTACAATTTCAGGAAAGACAAAGAGATCGCAAATACTTCTGTAAGAATAAGGAATACCTAAGAATGCATAGAAAAATAGTAAAAAGTATTATACCTTTAATACATTCACATATTGAAATCAGTTAGTTTTAGAGTAAAATCAACATTTATGCTGATTTTAAAGAAAAAAAAAACAAAAACATATGCTGCTACTGACTGTGCAAACCCCTGTGACTGCAGCATCAACCAGATAACTTGTTAGAACTACTAATTACAGTAAGCAATGTCATAGCCTGACATCAAGGAACCTCTATTGCCCTAATATTCTTCTCATATCCCACAGAGAAAGAAGGTTCAGTATATTTTAATCAGTCATTTAAAAGAAGTCTTAGATTTAAAAAGAATTACCTATTAAAGGCATTCTTTTAAACAGTATAACTTTGAATTTCAGTTTTTATATTTTGAAGCACTAATAAAGAAGACATTTAAGCAAATTTATTTACCTTAAGGTCTGAATTTACTGAATGCAAATACTGCACTACCTTGCAGACTGTGGTAGACTTCATTTAAGGAGAGAAGTTTAATCATGTTATAAATATGACAACAGTTTCAAATGATCTTACTAAGCGCATTTAGTATTTTAATAGGAAATTTTGTCAACAATGAAAGGGGATGCTATAGGCAACACATTATCCCAGAGTTTATCAGAGCATTTCCATGGAGGATTAGTAAGAAAAGGCATTAAATCTTATATTTACAGTGGCTAAATCCATTACTGATTTTAACCTGAATAACTCTGAAATATCGGAGAAGTTCTTTACAAAAGCATAAAATGTCTTTTAGTAGTTCCTTGAAGAAAAACATCAGCACCCCTTTCAGCTGTATTTGCATCCTCAGAGATCATTCTAGAAAAAGGTTTGCTAACCCATTTTTCTTCTAGGAGATCTATTACTAATGCAGCGCAGCTTCTGGAAGTAGAACAAATATTCATGAGGTGGCTTTCCAGTGATAAACAGGATGAAACTAAGCATTGTTGCATATCAAGTTGACACTCATGATAGATAAAACAGAATATACTATCAAGCCCATAGATTGGGGGAGGGGGGGAAGTACATTTTATTTTTTCACAGAAGACTGTTACTTGTTACCTCAGTGCTGCAACTATCAGAGCCTGAGAGACAAGACGACTGAAATCCTTTGATAAAAGACAGATTTTCACAAACATAGTTTATAACTGAATTCAATCTATACCATATATTTTTTACCTCCTGATTTATAATAAAAACACTAGAAAATTCCAGTAGACTGTAAACAATACACAGGAGTACATAGAGTATCAAACTGAAAATAGGACTACAAACCTAAAGCTGCACAAATACAATTTCTAGAATGACACGTAAAAAGTAACTATTGCAATAACAGAAATATATTTCAAACTTCAAGTGGTTTTCCTTTTTAAAGGTCAGGAAAAGCAAAAGAAAAAAAAATTGTTTATTGTTTCTGTCAACTTTTTATTTCTGTTTACAACAGTTAACACTTAACTTTGATATCTAGGAATACTTCTGAAAAACCTGAAGGCAATATTTTTCTATTGTTCACAATATATTCCTTTGTAAATAGGCCTCCCCAGAATCTAAGTGTCCATCTGAATAACAATGCTGAATTCCACAGCTCAGGATTCATTAAAACAGTGGAATCACTCTGTACAGAACACATTTTTTTTCTAACACATGAATTGTTAGGACCACATCTTATCATGAATTTTGTCTCTGACCTTCAAGCAGCACTACTGAATAAAATATCCCATGGAAGAAATACAGAGAGCTTCATTCCCTTCTCTGAGAGATAATTAGCAAATATTTTTCAAAAGTAAAAATATATAGTAATTATAAAACAAATAGGAAACTTCAATATATGTTTGACATTTATTATAGCCTAATGTATTTGAATACATAGCCTCATTTTATTTTTATAGTTTTTTTAATGACATATCAAATATTAGATATGTTATTAGTAAAACAAAAATAAAATGAGGATTGCTCTGAAATAATTAAATGTCAGGCAAATGATTACACATTAAATATTTGATGAATGCTCTCTAAAAATTAATTTCTAATAGTTTAAAAATGTTTGACAGATAATTAAGAGGATTAGTAATTGCTTTCAGACTTTTAAGGCCAGTAAAGAATACAATGCTTTTAACTATTCTATTTTTTTTTAGTTCATGCTGTGAAGTAGCCTTCAATTCCACTTGCTGTCTCTAGACTAGAACATGCATGATTGGGGTATTACTTATTCTTGTAAGTCATATACTGGATTTCAGATGATTCTAAATATGTTACTCATCCATTACAGTAAAAACTGCATACAGAATACAAAGTAAGGACCATATTTCATTATCAAGATTATTCTCTGCCAGGTATTGCTAAATTTCATGTCAAATGAAATGGCAAGACTGAATGGCCTGTCGTCTGATAAATTTGGGAATGGTGCCAATAAACATCCATTTATACAAGATAGCTCTTGTCAGACAAACATGATATTATCATTATGAAGCTTAGATTAATCACTCTGCATCACACAGCACTGATATAATACAGTTAGACTTCTGTCAGAAATTTCATTTATATGGTGTGGCACTGGGAATTAAGTACTATATAAAATGAATTTCATTTATTAAAGAGATTAAAATCAGGCACTGATGATCAAAGAAATTAATTGTATATAGAAGCTTTCACATGACAGAATGTCAATGAGGTTCTTCAGAGATCCAGTTTGACCTATGGATATTTAATATTTGTATGAGTGATCAAAAATTTAAAATATGATCATGCTGATAAAAAGTATAGTTTGGAAATCAGAAGCACTCTGAGGGAATGGTAAACGCTTGCAAGGACAGATCAGTTCCCCACTGCCATTTGGCTCACCTACAAGTGAGCTTTGAGATATGAGGGAACAAAGAAACCAGGTCGTATTTGGAGAATGGATTTTAAAAAGAACTCAGAGAAGCTCTTCTAAGTCATGTATTTTATCACGTTAATACTCAATTTATTGCATAAGGTGTATCTGATTTACAGCATAAGGTATAAGGACTGCTGTGCCTGGTCAGACACTGTCTAGAGCAATAGCTTCTCTGAACAGCAAATGCCTAAGGAAGAGGAGCCTATGAATGCTCTTCCCAGTATATTCTCTTGGCCACTGTAAATTTACCATTGAATGACTTACTGAGTATCTTGATCTATCTCTAACAACAGTAATTTGCTATTTAAAGGAATAAAAACTTTCTCAGGGAAAAAATTTAAATCAGTGAAGGGAACCGGCATAAGATTCTGGGTCTAGAGCACTAGGCAGGCCAATTCAGACATGAAGAATTACACATGTGAAGGCTATAAACATTTTAGAAATTGTAACTAGAGCTCAAACAGAATTTTGTGCCTTGCTCAATTCCCTTCATTACATTATAAACATTTCACAACAGCTGGTCTTTCTTGTACACAAAAAGGATGAATCCATTAGTGTGTCCCTGCAGTATTTCTACAACTCTGACTTGTTCTGCTTAGAACCACAGTTGTCTGCAATAACAATGGGTTTTTTCTGACAATTGTAATGGTAGAAAATTGTACAGTTGAAATTCCTGATGTCAGTCACTTAAGCCTATACACACAGGCTCTGCCTGTACACCTGTGTGGTACTGAAGTTCTTACCTTAGCAGTAAATCTCTCCAGCATTAGAGCTACCACTGAAGGAGAAAACATTTACACTTTCAGGCTACCTGAAAGTAGCTTGATTGTACTTGCTACAGAGACAGTGCTATTCAGCCTCTGGTGTTTAATTCCAGGATGGGTTATTGGACAAGAAGCAGAAAGTTAAGGAAAACAACCAACTTCTTTATATCCAGCTTGACTTCACTATGCCCCATGTTACACTCTGAAATCTTTAGAAATATTGGTGCTGAAAGTTCCTATGACAAAATACATGATTGCAAATCCCTTTGGTAAGATGCATGTACTGCTCTTATTATAGCTACTCCTGTTAGAAATATTTACTTCTAAGAAAGAAAAAGAAAATTTAGACTGAACAGTAATAGTTTTAATTACAATCCACCACATGCTCTAATCACTGAAATCGTTGGTGTACTCCTAAGTCTTCATATGTAAGAGCCCTAATTGCTCAGCAAAATGTTGCTAGCGTATTACTCATTTTATGATTATTGATGGCTGTTTATGCACAGTTGCTGCCTTGGCAGACTATATATCTTATTTGATTAGTATCTTTATTGTGCAAACTGTATATAAATAAAAATATGCCTCAAAGATACACGCCATGATAAAATTATTTCAACACATTATATTAATGTTAGCTTAAATAGCAAGTTTCTGATGAACAGAGAACACATATTGCCTTAATATCATAAAAACTCCTTTTGTAGACAATAGGTATTAGGTAACAGAGCCAGAATCAATAAAATACTTAATTTTTATTGAAAATAAAAGGAATATAATTTAGATTTGTTTGTTGAATGGATCCTGAAAGAAGACAAATGGAAGTATGTTGGTAAAAGTTACTGGGGCTATTTTGCTACAGATTTCAGTATGACTAGGCCTTCACTCTATTTTTAGTATTGCCGTTACTGATTTATTTATGCGTGTCAATGAAGGAGCCCTTAAGTACACTGCAGTGTCTAATTTATATAAAATAACAACTGTAATAACAATAATATTTTCCCTCAATATCTAGATCATATTTACATGTGCAAGAAGGAAAATAATCTAAATTTACACTCATGTAATATGTGCATATGACATATTGATCACTGGAAGAAATTAATGAATTCTTCTGTCTCTTGATAACCATTGCAAGACTCAGGACAGACAAAAGAACGTTATGTGATTTCTGTTTGAGAACACAATTCTCTCTCATTCATTGCCATGTGTCGTGGTTTAGGAATGGTACTCCCCAATTTATTGCTCCCACTAAGTCTCCAAACCATGCACTTCTTGCTTGCTTCTTCCGCTCCCAGAGCCTCCCCCCGTCTCCTCCCCCTGGGCTGGAGAGGAGAATTGAAGGCATAAAAGGTGAAGATCACAGGTTGAGACAAGAACAATTTACTGGAAACAGCAATGAGAGATGAAAACAAACAGTAACACCAACAATGCTAATGACAGAGGGTACAAGGAAGAGTGGAACACTTCACATGTGATTGCTGGATCTGGATATTACCTGACTGCACCCTTTGCTGCACCTACATGACCAGAAGGAACCCCTTCTTCCCCAAAGAGACTCCCTTCCCCCTGCCCCCAGCAATGATGTGACTTCGTACAGAATAACCTCCCAGTCCCCTCTTGGCTACTGAAAAAATTAACCCTGCCCTGGCCAGAAGCAGGACAATATGGTCTTCACACCTCTTCCTTCTAATCTTCTTATAAATTTGTTCTCTAATTAAGGGTCACACTTCTTGGTCTTGCTTTCCCCAACAATCATCACCAGCTTGGTTTGTAACTGCATTTTGCCTCATCTTCCACATCCCTCCTAGGTACTAATTCTTAAGAATTTAAAAAAAATATATTGGGGAAAATTCCATAATTTCTCACACAACATTTTTATGCTTCAAGTTTCTCTGTAAGAACACTTGGAAGTGTGTATCATTAGTACTGATCTTGTCTACAGCTTTCCCTGAAAAACGATGATGCTTACATTTGCATATTAAAAGAGTAGTATGCCCACATAAGAATTCAAATTCCCTTGGAAGTTTGCTTAGAATAACCAGTACATTTCACATGAACCTATATAGTGAAAATGTTTTACTTATATTTTTTTTATGAATAGCATGTAAAGCTTACAACTTAAGTATTCATTTTCATTTATGTCTCTCTTTGCCAGTTTCTTCCTTACTTCCTAATCGTGATGCCAAGCCATCACTGCTTTCAGAGAAGGTGAACACCTCCCTATTCAAGCCATTTCTTCAGTGTTAAAGCAGAGAGATTTGTCTGCTTCATGGAAGCTTCCCAGCAGATTCTACTATGTAATTCCCTAAATAAGCCAAAGACTGCCCTCTCAAATACCACAATTCTAAGTCTCACTGTTTACCATCACAACCTTCCTCTGAATACTGAGCTCAATCACTACAACAAAATTTGCCATTCATGGAAAGTCGCCAGTTCTTGAGCAGCAAAGTAGGGGCCTGGCTGGACTCAAAAGCAGTCTCTAAATGTAGCCTATGAACCTCATGGGTTGCCTGAATAATGCCACTATCCCAGATAATGGTTGAAAGTGAAGTGGGGAGACGGCACAGTCAAAGATCAAACTAACAGAGCACACAACTCCCTCTCCTCCACTTCCCTGTCTGTGCTTTCCACTATGGTGCTTACGATGCATTGTCTCAGAGATGTAATCTACTGCTACATCTGCAAGTAATAAGTGTTATATCACATCAAAACATATTAAACATATTCCAATAGGGTTTAGAACTTTTCTCTGTGATGGTTTTGTGGTTTCCATCAACACAAGAATATGCTTTCTAATTATTTTAATCTAATTTAATTAATTAATGAAAAGTAAAACTAAAGATACAGGAGCTGTTTTCACTGACATACACAGTGAGTTAGATTAATATTCTTTGACAGATACTTCACAAAATATGCACTGCTGAAATAAGTGTAAAACTTTTCTTAATTTCTTTAGCAATAATTTTGACTGTCTAAATAAGCACTAGTATTTTCAATAGCTTAATTTTTTTCTTGTATTACCATTAAAAACTAACATTATTTTTAATAAATGAATAGTTTCATATTTTCTAAGAAATCGAATAAAAAAAAGTTCAGCATTAATTAGTGTTAAGGTAGAAACATGAGGTCTCCAAGTTCAGGTTTGATGTTATTTTTATAATGCAGCAGATACTAGCAACTACCAGAAAAAGAGGGGCTTTTTAATATGCTATTTTATGAAATATAAAGACATCAACTTATAAGAGCATAGTTTTAAAATATTTATTATAGCTCTCAGAAGCATCTCGACAAAAAGAACATATTTGATCCTGATTTTACATTTCTCTAACTTCTCAGAAATCTGATTCTACCAACTATAACATCAATGCTCCATTCATAATTACTAAGACTGAACAAATCTTTTCACATTCTCTTCAGAGGTTTATAATAAGGTAACATATTTATTACAACTAATGACAGGCACAAGAACCTAAAACGCTCAGAAAATTCTAATTCACAGGGGTCCAAAATACTGAAGAGTTTATTGATATATTTGCCAGTGTGAGAAAGTATCTCATATATGTATTAAAATTTTTACAGTGAATAAATATCTCCTCTGTGTCGTTGCAGAGAGAGAAACACAATTATTTTTCAAGGGATGTTAAAAAGTCACTGCTAACTCTAATCTTTAGACCTTAATTGATATCACCACGTGTAAATGCCACACACAACACAGAACTAAGAACTGTTATGGAAATATTCTTTCAGTAGATACACCAGCATATTTGTTGAAACTGGTGGTTTCAAGGGATTTCCTGAGCTGCAAACATGAAGGCTACTGTCAAGTAGTACAAGTTGCATAAAACACAATCAATTATCAGCTTTTTCTTAATAAATAAAGTAACAGGACTTTCCTCTTCTTTCACTATTACTCCTTCTGTTCCCCCATTCAATTTAGCAATTTCACATGACTTTTCAAAGCAAAATCTTACCAGAAGCTGAAAAAATGCTGCATCTATTCCCATGCTGGACTGTCTTGTAAAAAACATCAATTCCAAGACTGAAAAGACTATCAGTGTAAATTATTCACTTACCTGTTTTTCAGCTTGCCCATATTCCGATCCTTGGGGTGACAAGAAGTGACAAATATGACCATTGTTTTTTGCTTTTTCTCGAAGAGTCATAGCAGTTCGTACTGTAGCATTTCTAGCATGAACAAACACCATCACCTTTAGATAGAATAAACAGGGACAATGAGAAATTCAAAAAAAGGTTTAATCAAATAATGAAAACACTTTAATTACAAAATATTCCCTATGAGAATGACAAAACCTAGTTAATACATGACATACTGATGAAAACTAATGCCACTTAAGGGCAATTAAAGGATGATCCTGCCCACATTATATTCAATATTTTCAAAGAGCTTTTGAGAAGATTTCATTGTCTTAAAATTCTTCAGTTTTTAAAAGACAGGGAACAGTTGTTGGCCATAAATAGTTCATCTTCACAAACAGTGAGATTTACAAGGATGTAAAGCGTTGTGTTATTTGACACATCCTAAATGATCTGGAAAGCAAATAGTAGGGTGATAAACATTCTGATGCTACAACTTGGCTATGTGAGAAAAGAACAACAAATGAAACAAAAGAGAACTACTGTGCAATGCTCACAGTTAAAAGCCCACAAGGATATTACCACTGTTAACAGCAGGACCACTAATATAATATTCAAAAGCCACAAAAACACTAATCAAAACGTTTGAGAGGAATCTTTTCACATTTTTTTCATGCTGCTGAGAATATCAAGAGTCCTCAAAAAAAGAGTTGGAATCTTTTACCTAAAAACAACTAAAATATTCCTTTCTGATTACTGCCTGCTGTAATACATATCTAGAAACAACCCTGTGAGCTGTAGAAACTTTGATAGTCAGAGGCACTCAGTATACATGCTTCAAGAACTGAAACGGGACAGATGGATTGGGACCACATTGCATTTTATGCTCTGAGTTCCCTTTCTCTTCTCTTTTGTCAATAAATTCCAATGAATTCATCAAGTATAAACAATAAAGAGCATATGTTTCTGCTTCTGATTAGCAGAGGCTTGGTAAAGACTTGATAAAATTTCAGTTATGATTTCTAAACCTTCTGCCTACGTGTATGACAATATCTGACACGACAGCAGTCACTCATTCAGAAAGACCTAAGACCATAGAATGCAGACAATAACTAAGAAACAAGCATTGTGTAATGCCCTATATCCAGAAACCTTTGTACAGTTCCTATAGACACCTAATTGTCTAGACATGCAGCATGTTTCTTCATGATATTTACTTCCCACTGTTTTTAAAGTAATAATGCTCACCTGAATTCATTGTCTTTTATGTATTAAATGATCACATATCTACACCTGAAGAAATTTGAAGTGATTGCAAAATTATTGACCAAAAAAAAGAACTTCTCAGACAGACAACAATCTCTGTACATCTTCTTATCTCTGTGCATCACCACGTTTTTAAAGAACGAGCCCTAGCTAAAAATTGACATGTAACACCTTGTTGAATGTTTTTTCCCCAATGAAGTCAGTAAACATTTACCAAATATACTGTAAGACAGCAATATAGTCTTAGGAGGTTAATTTGGCCTGTCCTAACTGTGTCAGAGAATATCATATTTCAGTGGCAAAATCTCTGTGCATTACATTATGCAAATAAGTTAGGAAAAGTAATTTAGAATAGAGAGAAGCGGTTCCACAGTTACAAGCTGTGTAATTAGATCTGTACTCTGCAGTTCAAAGCTAGCTCTGGTGTATATAGCCCTAGTGCTGAAAACGTCTGCTGCTGCTCTCCTGAAACCAAAGCTTTTAAATAATAAAAAATATACAAGAAAGAAGAAAGCAAATGTCTCTAGCTAGATTACCTCCTCAGAATTTTCTATAAGTATAAAACAAATCAAACCTTTTCACCAGAAACTTTAAAATTCACAGCAGGAACTGCTTGCATTCCCAAAGAGTTGCATATTCCAGGTTTTAATCTTTATGCAACATGTTAGTTCATCACCAAAGCATTGACAAGTGTGCTGTTATTACTAAAAATTTATCATCAGGTACTTGAAATACATAAAATACGTTTCTTCTGTCTTGGACAGCAAGGATGCTTGCACTAACTTTTGCTACTGAAATATACATTTTTAAACTGATATTCTCTATGATAGCCTTAAAATGGTGCATCCCTTTTCTGGGAAAGTACACTACCTCTTTCAGGTATCTTTCTATCTTGTTATTAATGTGCTGGTCACTTGAATGCTTGAGTTCAGCAACTCTCTTTTACTTAACCCCTCTCCTTGAAGACACAAGGCCTAGGTTTTGCCACCAATATTGCATCATACCTTTCAAAGAAACTAGGATAAAAAAATGAATTTACTTAATTCAATGTTGATATTAATTATGTAGTAAAGAAAAATGTGTCTATATTTTAGCCTCAAGAAACTGTTCAGCTTCACACAGCCAAATCCTTATAACATGTTCTTTGATGTGGTTCTTGATCTGGGTATTACTTCTACTGAAAATGAACAGTTAGGGCTATTGATCAACAGATTAATCTGTCCAAACATCTTCTCCCTTAAGGTCAGCATGAGAAGTCCTCCAAGTATTTTGTAAAACTCAATTCCTGATAAGTTTTCAACACTTTTCCCCAAAGACTGCTATCGGCACTGATTTATATTTAAAACACCACCCTTTCCACATCATTAAATGGAACCATCTTATAGACTAATTAAAATTCACTAACATGTAACCTTATTCTAAAGAGTAATAAAACTGTTTATCTCTCATGTTGTGATTTCTCCCTAACTACCAAGATACAGTTCAAAATTGCAGTGCCCATCATTTACAGAATGAAAAGTATATTACATGCAAAATATTCATGAAAACAAGGCACACAGTTCACTAATGGCTTTGATCAAAAATTATATTCAGTCAGGATATCTTGATTACCAGATCTAAATGATAGCATGGCAGTGTATAAATGTGATTTCCCCTTCCTCTCACCAAATCCAGTAACTCATAAAGAACTATCAAGAACTAGTAACTGAAAGAACAGCAATAAAGTATATGAAATAAAAAATTTCATAAGTTGACCTATACTAAAGCTTAAAAAGTTTAATGTAGAAATCTTATTTTTACTCTAGCATATTTTTTTATTTTGCAGATTAAAGTCGTTCTGCACATTAAACAACACCATGGGAATGGAAAAAGCTGAACAGGCTGTGTCACTTACTAAGGCAACAAGAGAATTTTAATTTATTTTCTAATTATTTTAATTAATGTTAGTACATCTTGTATTTAAAAGAAATATTGATATAATTTGAATGTTTACTAAGATCTTCTTTCACACTAGAGAGAACTAAACTGCCTACAAACTAGTGCTAATGAGACATTTGGTACGTCCTTCCTTTTCTATAAAAAAATTATTCACAATTTAAAAGCAGACTGAATTTACTCATCACATAAAATAACATAGTGTGGATTACAAAACAGGAATTTTCATTCAAGTTTGAGAAGTCAAAAATGCAAAAAAAAAATTCAGCAACAGTCACCATTAAAACATCTGTACATTGAAGAGAAACATTTAGGAAGCTGTGGTAAAGAACAAATCTACACAATACTATAAAATATTTAAACAGAAAATACTAACTAATAACAAAGAAATATTTAATGTTGCATCAGCTAATCAAAATATTAAGATTATATATTTTGAACTCTTGATAGATTACCATTTATTGCTCTCTAAATTTTGATTTATTCACTCAAATAAATTACTTCTGATCATTGCTGTTTAAACAAAACTTAGAATTTTTAAAAAAACTCATTAGAAAATCTATTTAACATCATTATCTAACTAAATTTCTGTTTAGATATACTGGGTTTTAAGGGGTAACAACTTCATTGTGCAGATATTTTTACAATTGCAATGTGCACTTGTTCCTTTATTGATGTGTAATAATACTACTTTTTAAAGACATGTGTCCTATAATTTCAATTTTGGCATTTCTTTTAATGTGGAAGTGCATATTTACTTAAAATGTGACTACCCTAGTGAATGTTTTATTTTATAGTCCCATATAATTTTTTTATTGCTTATGACTTACAGAATCTTTTGAGTTGTAAGAGAACCACAAGGATCGTCAAAGTCCTACTCCTGGACTTGCACAGGACACCCCCAAGAATCCCACCATGTGCCTGACAGCAATATCCAAATTCTTCTTGAGCTTTGTCAGGCTGGTGCTGTGACCACTTCCCTAGGGTTGCCATTCCAGTGCCCAGCCATCCCCTGGGTGAAAAACCTATTTCTAATATTTATCCTAAACCCCACCCAACTCAGCTTCACACCATTTATGAAACTATGTAGAGGTATGGTAAGGACATTATATTGGAAATTCTTTATTTCCTTCCTATTGGCCCTTCATTCATTTCTTCATTGGCCCTTCCTCGTATGCTCTATCACACACATTTTGAAATATTACCATCTTTCTTATTCTTAATTTTCATTTCCCTTACAGTCAGGGTAGGACTAAGGATAAGTCTTTGTTCTGATCTTTCCCATTTGTCCCAGGGACCCCGCGATTCCTGTAGGTAAGGCTGGCTAGCAAGACCAAGGCAAAGAGGACATTGAATAGCTCCATGTTAGCATGTTTTATGTCACAAGGTTTCCTGCCCCATTCAGCACAGAGCCATCATTTTCTTCAGCTGCCTTCCTGCTGCTGCTGCTGTGGAAGCCCTTCTTACAGCCCTTTACACACCTTGCCAGATTCACCTTCAGATAGAGTTTAGCTTTCCTAATCCTACTTCTGCTCGCTTGCACAGTGGCTTTGTATTACTCCTGGGTCTCCTGTCCCTACTTTATCCTCCAGTATGCTTCCTTATCATGTTTGAGTTTTGCCAGGAGTTTCTTTCTCATCCACACTTGCCTTGGGCCATTTAACGTGATTTCCTGCATATCAAGATGGACTGTTCTTGAGCTTGGAAGATCTGATGCCTGAAAATCCCCTATCTCTCCCAGACCACCTGTCGAAGGATTCTTTCAGGATTTCTGAAAAGGACAAAGTGTTCTCATACAGCCCAGTACACTGCAGCTTTTTGCCTTGTTTCCTCCATCAGAATCTTGAACTCCATCTCATGGTCACTGCCGCCAAAACATCTCCCAGCATTCAGATCCCCAACCTGTCTTTCCCTTTCTGCAAGTACAAGGTCCAGCACAGTGTCAATGTTCATCAGCTCCTCAAACATCTGTGCTGGGTGTGGTGGTTTTACTTGGCCCAGTTTTTGCTAGTGGGTAGGGAGGGGCACAAAGATGGCTCCTGTGTGTCCTGTGCGAAGGTTCTGGACGTTTTTCACCTTGTCCAGCAGAGCCACTCTCTGAGGGCTCTGAAAATAATGGACATGCTGCTGGCCAAACCTGGGCCAAGTAGAAATGTTAGTTACGCCTTTGTGAAAACATATTTAAGAAGAAATCAAAACAATGGGTGCACGCACTTCTTTGTAGCCAGAGGAGGAGGAGGAGGTAAAAATATGTGAGGGAAAACAACATGGAGACACCAAGGTCAGTGGAGAAGGTGGGGGAGGAGGTGCTCCAGGCGCCGGAGCTGAAAACCCTCTGCTGGTCATGGTGAAGACCATGGGGGGAGCAGGTGGTCCCCCTGCAGCCCATGGAGTCCAGGGGGGTGCAGAGATCCACCCACAGCCCATGGTGAGGTGCCCATGCCAGAAGAACAGGGGGATGCCTGGAGGAAGCTGTGAGCCAGTGAGAGTCCCAGCAGAGACTGAAAGTTGCAAAAGCTGTGGACGAGAGAGAAAAGCCTTGCCCTCGGGATGGAAAAAACCTTGCCTGGGCTTGGGAGCCTGCACCTCGCGGACAAGCACTCGTGTTTGCAGCAGATTTCGGCCGGGCTGCTGCTCGTGAGATTGGACCCACGCCAAAGAAGTTCTCAGAGGACTGTCTCTCGTGGGAGGGACCCCATGGCTGAGTAGAGGACTCTTCTCCCTGGTGGACTGACCCTGACCAAAGGGATACCCCCATACCCTGCCCCACCCCGGAGTTGTTGGTTTGTGTGAAAGAGGGAGGGGGGTGAGCTGAGAATCGGTGTCCTAAGAGGGAGAGGGGTGAGTAGAGAAACAGTGTTTGTAGCAGAAGAATTGTGGTGATGGACTGACTAAGAAAAAGACCCATACCCTGCCCCCCACCTGGAGCTGCTGGTTGTTTGAAGGAGGGGAGGGGGTGAGCTGAGGAACAGTGTCTTAAGAGGGAAGGGGGGTGAGTAAAGAAATGGCATCTTAAAAGCTTATTTTTACCTCTCATTTATCCTCCAACTCTGTTAGGTTAATAAATCACTTTGCAACTTAAGTCTCTCACCTGTTTGCTCATGTTTTCGTGCGTCCCCTCCCCATCACTGCCTCATCTCAACTCATGAGTCCAGTGTGTTTGTGTTAGTTTGAGTCCTCTCCTCTGCGTAAATGCAGCAGGAAAGAGCATAGAAAGCAAACGTCGTAGGTCCCTGGCATTTGGCCAGGGTCAAACCACGACACTGGGAAATAGTCATCAATGCACTCTGCAGAAACTTACTGGCTTGCTTTTTTTTGCTGCATTGTCTCTCCAGCAGATACTGGGCTGGTAAAGTCTCCCAGGAAGATCACAGACTACAAACATGAGGCTTCTTCTAGTTGTCTGAAGAAGGCCTCATTTACTTTATTCCTGATAAGAGTGTCTGTAGCAAAATCCCACAACAACATTGCTCACGTCTATTTCCTGGCTAATCTTCCTCCTAAAGTCTCAGCTGGCTCATCATCCGTCCCTAGGCAGAGCTCCAGGTATACTGGCTGTGCTCTCACACACAAGCAAGTTTCTTGCTGCCCTAACCTTGACCTTGCCCAAGATTCTGTTTCCACCCATTGCAGCACTCAGTCATGTGAGGCATCACATCCCATCTCTGATCTCAATACCATCTTAGCAATTAGGGATGCAGATCCCTAATTTCTCCCTTTTGTTCCATATGCTGCATGTAGCAGTGCACAGGCTTTTCAGAGAGGCACTCAGTTACTCAGCTCATGTAAAATGTGACATTGCATCCTCTGCCACTACATAAAACTGAAAGATGTAACGATTTGGTGTCATTTTCATCCAAGGCTATGAATAACACAGTTCTGTACCTTAAGTCTGATGCTGAGCCTCTAGCATTAAAATAGGAGACTCTCATGACATCAAACCTTTACTTTGAAGAACAGCCAGTGTTTATGCAGCAGCACTTATGGGAGGATGCTTCAAGTGAAAAGTACTTGCCCACATGAAACTTCATGACTCTGCCTTCATACAACAGTTATACACATTTTCCACTAAAGAACACCTGTTTCAGAACAATATAATAGGATCTGTGCCATTTGTAGCATTAGCCAAATATATTACAAATTGCAGAGGAAAAATGAATAGAGTGAAAATTAAAGCAGAGGGTGAATTAAAAATAAGACAAACAAACAATACTTTACTGACTTCTACAGGTAGTAGAAATTATTCTGAATTTTAATTGACAGGATAGAAATAGAAATAGAAATAGCTATTCTTGTATAGAAAATTAAGCAAGAATAGCTAGTCTATTACTATGCAAATATATGTCATTAGGCAGTTAACAATTGCATTTTTGCAGATGCCAGTGGACTTGAATGACAATTATTATTCAAAATTATAAGCAGCTTTTCACTGTATCTTTTTTTAGAAAAACAAGATTATGCAATAATTTGTTTCAAGCATTTTCCTTTGTCCTGTTTTGACATTAACTATTTTGAATTTGTATAATAAAATATATTTCTACAGTATATTTTGAACAAATATCACTCTAGATTAAGAGTTGTCATGCCCACCATGTCTCTTATGTTTTCAAATCTATTTACACTCACATGTATACCATTCATAATACACAAAAATAACCCAGGAGTCAGTAGCGATAAGCAGATTCTATTCAGCTTTAATAAAGGAAAGGAACATAGAAGATACTGGAGAAATCTTTATATCTATTCCCATTACTTTTACTTAAGTAAAAAAAGATTAAGAAAATTGCCACGTCAATCTCTCTATCTTCTGGTTTCTATAACATAAATTTACTAAGCAATTAAAAGAACAATCAAGTTTTCTAGTTTATTTTTTATCAGCACTGATTTAAAGACAGACCTTTATCCAGATTTTTGCTCCTAATCAACAGGTTCACATCAGAAGAATAATAATTCTAAACATTAGCACTTGCTACCTTAAATATCTGTAATTACCACTACTAACAACACTGTGTAGCTGTGCAAGACTGCAGACATAAACTGAACACCTCATGTACTCATAATTAATGAGAAGATATTAAATTGGTGTTTCTGGTCTACATAAATTTATTGTGAACACCTGAGTGCACATATACAGACAACCTACTATATAAATACAAGCATACATGCAAAATTAGCATACTGCATAGAAACATTGCACACAAACATTTAGAAGGCTTCCTAATTGAAGAATTATGGGGTTTCATATACATAACTTGTTATGGCATCCATTTCCAGCAATTTCCTCAGCTGTTCATAAAGGCAGCTGACAAGGTAAATGTTTAAAGTCAAACAGATTTGACCAGGAAATATAGAGGAAAATAGTACATACACATTATTTGACAATAACACGAAACATCTAGTATAAAACACTTCTTGAAGTGCACAGCACATCAATATAGTATTTTCAATTAAAGTAAGATACAAAATTTCATTTATACAGGCATAAGGTTATATTAACTATTATATCCTTAAAGTCGAAAAGGCAGCTATTGTGGAAAGGAAGAGCATAAATAAATGATGAAGAGGCAGAACATAAAAATAGTGTTCCATCACTGAATTAGTTTGTGATTTTAAAGAAACCACACATACCAAGGGGCCCGAATTGTGCTAAAATTGCGAAAGAAAACTATCCAAAACCTCCATTCTTCACTTAATCAGCTGACAGAGAAATAACATTTAAAATCACCAGTCATAATTCAGCTATCCTGCCAGGCCACTTTAACCTTTGGTGTATTTTTATTCATACATGTGCACATATATAAATATAGAAGCAATATATACTTATATGTATGCAAATAATCTACACCAGGTGATGAAGGAGAAACAATCTGTACAGGTACAGAGGTACAAAAACTCATGCTGAAATAAACTCTTTAAGCTCTAAAATTAAAATCTAGGGAAAAAAAAACCAGTCTGGATGAAGAAAACATTTTAACAAATTCTGTAACTTCTCCGTTATTTATCCAAAGCATGCTATAAACACTATTTCACCTGGGAAAAAAATACTAGGACAAGCTTAATTCTCAAAGTACTAAGTTCTAGAGAGACCTCTGAAGAAAATACTGTTTTATTAAATCTTATCTAAAGACATGGCTATAAAAGCATTGTCAACAGCTCCAGTAACTAAGCTTATTAAACTTTTATCATCACATGGCTTCTGCAACCAAATAACAGCTGGGAAACTGATAATAAAGAAATTTAATCCATCATTTTTACAGATGAAATTAATACCTGTCAAATTCACTGCTGACAATTTAATATAATAGATTTAAATTAACTATTCTGTTTCTTATTAGTTTAAGATAGCTCAGAAAAACAAGATAACACTTAGTACTGCAAAGTTCAAGTCAATTAATGTGCATAGAGAACAATTACAGACAAAGTGAATGCTTTATGGGCAAAATACATCACAGAACCAGTTTTGACTATATAAGCTCAAGTATAATTTTTTTCTGATCTGAGTCAACAAAAATCCTGATTTGAAAGAGTAAAGTATTAAAAATCTGTGCAAGGCAATACTTAGAAATTATTCAAAAATTTTTAAAAAATGTATTGCACCTCAAAATTATTTCTAATGAACTAAATGCAGACCAGTGGTGTAAGACAACATTTTAATTAGGAACATAAATTCTAATTAATAAAGCAATCTTCATCTCCAGGAAACTGCGTAGTAACTGCATAGGCTAATTAAAAATGTAACAAGGATACATGGCTGTATTCTGCAGATTCATTTAATTTTAAGAGATAAAAGGTAAAAGCTTGTGACAGGTATATCAGATGCAGTTGAGACAATACTGCTAAAACAGAAGAGAACACAAGCCTGTCAAACCTAAAAAACTAGCTGAAATCAGAAGAGCAAAACCTCGGAAATGAACAAGGTACTTGAGAAAGCACTTTCTTCAAAAGGTTAAAAAACTGAACTAAGCACAAAATGGGCAGTCTGAAATCACTGCTCATAGTGCATCAACAAGACCAGATGGTTTGTATAAGGTTGTTCATTGTTACTTTTCATCTACATTTTTAGCCTCAGTAGTGAGATTTTTAGGATGTTAATTCAAAAAAGTCTTGTTGTATCTCCACTGGTTTGCAGTTATTCACTTCAGCGGAATTGTTGCTAATTTTGTAAAATTACTACTACTGCATTCCCTTTTTGATCTTCTGGTGAGGCCTTCAATGCCACAGATCATTTAAAAAATCCAAGTTTTTTGCAACAGACGACTTGGCATCTTTGGCCACCAGAAAAGCTGTTCTTCCATAATGAAACCACTTCTTGTAAAGCCATTATGTCTCCTCAAAATTTATGTACTGACACGTTGAACCTCAGAGCCTGCACAAACAGCAAGGGCAATGAGAACCACAGAAAGATGTCAGGACTTCCACAGATCAGTCAGTTTTTGCTATGAACTGAAAACACCAAGCCCAGCGCAAAAATTAACTTTTAAAGAATCAGAGAATAAGCTGAGCTGGAAGGGATACTCATGGATTGTCAAGTCCAACTCCTGGAGTTTCCCTGAGTACTAGAGCTAGTGGAAGAGAAGTTAAAACAGGTACTGTCATGTCAGACTTCCACAGAAAACTCTTGAAAGCATTGGGAAAACAGGCATTCATTGTCTTAAAAAGGAAAAGAGGTTTCAGAAGATAAGAGAACACCAAATGCACTCCAAGTTAAAAACTCTGATAAACAGACAAAATGGCAAAGGAGCAAAGTGCATTGGATATGGAACCAGGACTGAAACTTAGATACCTGTGACTGAAGACAAGTAGAGTAACAGAGTATTGAAGGTCAGGAAAAAAAGCCATACAGGAAAGTAAGGTGGAGAGTGAAAATGTAGGAGACCTGCTGAAACAACACCAAGGGCAAAGAAAACACAGGACTTCTTTAGAAGATTCAAGTGATATCAAAGAGAATCACTTATAAGAAAAAAAAGCCAAGAAAATGTTGGAAAAACAAAAGAGGTGAATAGTCTGGGGAATATGGGAAAATAAGTTTTAAGGGTGCAGTTTGAGGAAGAACTTCCTTAAAAAGCTTTCAAGGATTTCAGCAACAACTCTTTTAATATATAATACAAGAAATGCATGGGATATTTTCGCTCGAGTGAATTTCAGACCTAAAAAAAAAAAAAAGAAAGAAAAAAGAAAAGATAGCAAAGAGTAAGGTTCTGACAAACTCATAACAGCAAAAATATTTAAGAGGTGATGAGGACAATGGGAGAAATATGAGATCATCTCCTGGTAACCAAGCTAATGAGATAAACCAGCAAAAGGTCAGTCGCAGTAGGAGTTATAATGGATGTGAATTTATGTGTCAGAGTGAAAAAGAGTTAACTCCCTAGGATACTAAGTTAAACAACTGAACCTTGAAAAAGAGAGCAGCAGTTCAATACATTAGATAAAGCAATTTAACATAAAATCAAAATTTACACAATATGTTTCAGAGGAATAACCAAAACCTGGAAAATACTATGTTATTTCTCAAAACTCCTAAAAATACTGTTATTTCTCAAATCACAACATGACAAAGGTGTCATGTTATTGTCATAGATTGTTAAGATAAAGACAGCATGATATGCATTGTTCTAAACTGGTGTTGGGAGGAAAAGGTTAAAGGCAAAAGAACGGTGAGGAGGATGGTAGATTTGTTCAAGTGACCTTGCAGCTGGGATCGCCTAGGCCTGGAGATTAACAGTATAGGAAATCCCATATATTATGCTTACTGCTATTTATCCTCTGTCTGTTTTGGGAAGTAGAATCTCGTGTGTTGGGATAACATAGGTGTTCACAGAGACTTGGAGACACTCTCATGGACAAACCTGAGATCCCTGTCCTGAGAGAAAGGTCAAAGTTCAGAGATCATAGTTAGCACAGGGAGCCCACAGCACAGGGGTACAATAGGTGGGCCCCTGGTAAATGGGGGCAAACAGCAGCCCCAGTGCCCATCCGGATGGGCTGAGCCTGGCGGTGCCTCGTGTCTCTGCTGGTCGGGTGCTGCTTTGCGATCCTCCAATCAGTGAGGTAATGAAACAAATTTACTCGGAATTTCAGCCTGGGTTTGTAGTTGTTCTGACCACCTGCCCATGCCAACTCATGCCAGTAATGTTTCAATTTATTATAAAAATGATGTTGACATGTGCAGTCTTCAGTCACTGTCTTTGCTGGTCTCGTGAAGTTCTCCACAGGCTGCCTCAGAAAGGTGCTACCTCCACTACAGAACTTGTTGCCATTTGGTGCCCTTCTCACAGGGCTGTAAAATGTGAATTTTTTTTTAGCTCTGTAAGTGAAATAATGCTTTTGATTGATTTGGCCCACTACTGATGACTGTCTGAAAAGAGACAGCTGTAATAACACTGAAGGAATGATAATTTTCAGTCACTTAGCCTTCACCTACTCTTCAAGTGAAGAGTATCCTGGAAGAGAAATGCTGGAAAAATACTCTACCTGCAAGTGAGGATGGAATCATATTTTCTAACAAATGGTGCTCAATTTTTTCTTTCTTTATTCAAGGAATCTTTGGTTTATTAAGAGGTAGAAATAAAACTCTGAAAGTGCAAATTAGTCCAGGAAGATCTAACATCTTTTTAGATTATATCAGAACATAGCAAATTCAAAGTATGACATGAAAACAAATATTCACCAACTATTCATCAAGCATGGAAAGGCAGTCCCAGAAAAGCAGACTCAATAGCACTAGAGGTTCTCACTTAGATCTGTCCCAGGAGGTAGGATCTGCCAGAGAAAACTTCTAAGAGATTTCTACATTGTTAGCAATCCTACAAAATGAGCACACTGATTTTAAAAGTACTTGGAGACCTTTGGGACATTTTCTGATCTTACTTCTTCCATCACAACAGGATGTTTCTATAACAAAAACCCCAGAAAACTCAGTAGGCCAAGCCATCTATCAAACTTCCTCAACTTAAACAAGCGGAGAATTGTGCTATAAGACAAATGTTATTGTTTCAGTTATATTTGGTAATTCAAAGTGAAGCCTACAAATGAGATCTCTCATTAGTTTGAGCAGATGGATCAAAATTAAAGACTGAATCACCAACTCTTAATTTCCCAGTAGCCAGGAAGAGCTTGATGTCTTGCAGAGGATGAATGTTGAAAAATCAACATAAAAAGCTTCTCTCCATCTGTCAAAACACATGCTTATAGAATGCAACTACGCCTACCAGCCTTAGCCTTAAAATATGAAAACACATGTACATCTAATAAAAACACATGAGCACGTAACTCTAGTCAAACCTCACACTGTCACCTACAATATGATGGTGACACATCAGCATGAATTCCATAAGAGTAAATTGTTTAGTTCTGGGATGGTAGAATTCTTTGAGAATGAGTCAACAGAAAAGTAGATAAACAATGCTGAATTTAATTCATTAAGACATTCCAAAGACTCCAGTCAAGAATCTTAAAAGAGACAACATTGTGGCTTGATGGCCACAGGAAGGTCTACATTAACTCAGGCAACTTTAGAAGAGGGAAAGTGTTTTTCTCTGCTTCTGGTATCTCTTACACTTTGGTATGAAACAACAGAGAGTGTTTTTTGCTCTCTGTAGCACTGCTAATGAGATCTGTGTCTGTCACACATTACTGCCCGAATAGATATAAAATCTCAACCATATCCTGAATGTCATACAGATACACAACAGATAAGGAAATTTTTTCTTAAGTATTTGGGGGGAAGAGATGAATACATCTTTTTAAGAAATATATTTAGAAGCAAACACAGCTTTGCTAAAAAGCATATGAAGTTTGCACATATATAATGTCAATAAATACAAGTTTTCTGGATAACACAAGATAGGAAAGCTAACAGAGCATGATGATAACAGCCTATGGTGGACATGGACTCAAGGTTTCTGGAAACTTAGAAAATCAAAGCGCATTCTCAAAATTGTGAGAAGACAATGAATTAACATTCCTAAGGTATTATTATTCATCATATTAATTCATAACGTTAGTCTTCCACTATGGGGAGGCATCTCAATGTAGATACATCGACACGACCTTTTTTTTTTCGCATTTTTTAAACATCTGCAGTTGGTCTAATGATTAGACAGATCATTTGTCATAGCACACTCATTATAAGGAAAACTCTAATTTTTCATGTGATACAGTACTACATATTACAATTAGACAATGCGCTGATGTGCTTGATTCTGCATTGTCAAAGCCTGTTATACCAGTACTCATACATCATTCATTTCAGGTTATGATTTTTTGTTTTATAAATATTAAGACCAATATGAATTAAATATTCTGAAGAAAAGTCCAGTGTAACTGGTTGCTATTTAGAAATGTACTTAAGAGAGTTCTGCAACATGGTAGAATGAACATTTTCAAACAAAGAAAATTTACAATCATTTGAGTCATATAACCAAAGTGTTCTGAAATCAAATCAACATTTATATAGCAAGAGAAACCACACTTCTGCTTTGTCCAAAATTACACTTACACGGCTGTTGGTTTGAAAAACAATTTTCAGAAACTCAAAGCAGCACCAGTGCCCTCTCCTGAAACTGTAGCATTAAGCAGACTACAGTTCTTCCCTTGACCTCTTACAACTATAGCTCATGCCTTAAAACAAAACACTCATGCATTCAGCTGTTAGTACAAGAACTAAAACTATTCTCAAGAAAAGCTACAAAAACATCTACTAGAACTGAATAACTTACTATACTTGATTTTTTTCTAATAATATCATATATGTTTGCAGTCAGTTTTTTCTTAAGTGTGAAGAAAAGAGAGGGGAAGAAAGGTGCAGTAAATATGCCAAAACAGCATACAGACTTCCTGTTGGGAATCCAACATATATTACTTAGACACTACTGATTTAAAGACTCTGATACTTGCATTTCAGCAAGCGAAAATACACAAAATCATAACAAGAAATGAAAAATAAGAAACTAAATGTACTTCAGTGTTAGGAATTTGGTAAATGTATGTGCATAATTGACAATGAGAAGAAAACTAACTAAAGTTCCCATGGTTCCGCTAAAAAAAATTTCATTAACAGTCTTCACTCTGGAAAATAACAGTATTTCCATAAGTAATCTTCATGAAAGGTTTCCGAATGTAACAGTAACTGATATCAACATGAGAAGAAAAGTGGAAGAATGGAGATAAAGCAAGGCAGTGGGGGAAGGAGGACTAGGAGGCTGTTGCTGAAGTACTTTTTTCCTTCCTAACTCATAAACCAACTGTTCATCTTTCAAAAAACACAATGAATTTTTTCGTGAAAAGGAAAAAATGTGCCTTTCTTTGTGTGATTGTATGGGACAGAGTTTCCCTCTTTTATATATAGGTTATTTACTGAAAAGCCACTTCAAGCATCACAGAGCACTAGCATTTGTTCCTGCTCTGAAGAGATGTCATACCTGCTTTATGTGCAAAGTTCTAACAAAAATGAGACATTGTGTGGGAGTGATTCAGGACCACAATCATAACACAACGATAAACTATTCAGGCAAATGAGTTAGGCTCATATTCTTAGTGGAGGGGAACATCAGACTTGAAAATTCACTGCAGAAACTCCTATTGTAAAGCAAAATGAAGGATTACTTCCTTTAAAAAGAAACCACAAACACCAGGATGTTTCAAATGACTTACGCTGAGTCCTTACACACTGTGTCTTGAACACTGCATAATTCTCATCCCTCATCTCTAACACAAAAGACTAGAATTTGAAAGATACAGGAAAGGCCAATAATAATAATTGTTTCATTTTAATTTTTTTAGATCTTTAAGTGTACTTGTTGTAAGGTCTGTAAAGTACTGACCTACTTTGCCTTGTAATTTTAAAAAAGGTGACATAAATACACATCAATTATTTTAAGGATATATTATGAAATACCAGGAATTTTGACCTCTGTTAGAAGCTTACACTGTTTAGTCAGTTTAGATTTTCTTGCATGCTGTTTCTATGAAGTGTTTGCATGGTTAGAGGCTACCTCTGAAGAGACAGATCATAAAAAAAAAATTCTTAATACATCACTATGATGATCAAAACTAACTTCTTTATATATGTTCTGAATGGAAACTAAACTAAAAAATAAATACCTGGTGTCCAGCCATTATTTGCTTCAGCACACTTTCATAACATACTTCATCCATATGATTCAGCTGCTGCACCTGAAAAACAAATGCCACAGTTCATTTTAAAATAATCTCTATCTTTAAGTATTATTTAGTACATATCAAGCAATTTAGAGTGATCCATGAAAGACAAATTTGATTACGCAATTAAATTTACATTATATCAATTCCCATTCTTAATCATAGCATTTTGCTTTTGCATTTTGAAATAAAACATGGAACTACATAAATAAAACATGAGTAAGGACAGTTAAATGAAAATTTATTGCATGACTTTGCTGATGTTTTTTAATGACCAAAAAGAAGTAACCCAGTTCTTCAATTTATCTGTTTCATATTAAGGAATCTTATTTCTACAAGATATTGTGGAAATGTCCATTTAATATATCTAACCTGGAATTAAGGTATTCTATTTGGTGTATAAAAATATTTTTTGCATTGCATACATATATATTTTTTTATCTCCAGGGAATTACTGGTAGTTTCTTTGCCATGGAGAACAGACAATTCTTCATAGTTAGGTCATGCACAGAGAACATTGTGAGTACCATGTAGAGAGTTTCCAATAATAGATAAATAAAATGTTTAAGAAAGATTCCAGTCGAAATAAAGAGTATTCTTCAACCTATTCTAAAGATTTTTTCTTCTATTTCTTTAATGCATTACAATATAAATAGCACATATCTACCTGAATGCACCACAGTATTAAGGTTGTGACATATCAAAATAAATAAATAAACTCCAAAATCATAGCAATCATTCTGTTCTTCATTTGTGCATTCATGTCTTATAACCAAATTGTTTTGATACAAAGAAATGTTCCACAAAAGCAAAGCATGTACAAATTTGAGAATGGAAACTTAATATTTGTAGTTACCTAGAATAGATGAAAGTTGAGAAACATAGCTTTAGAACAGTTTTAGAGGAAAAAGAGAATATTCATATTTGAAACTGTAGAAGTATAGTAATTAAAAGATGAGAAAATATGGGCACGTGTGCAAGAGACAAGCACCCAGTCTAATCATTCTTAAAATGAGAGGTTAGCATTTTACTGAATATCTTTTTCAAATAATAGCAAGTGAAAATCATTGAGGAGAAACATACATGAGCAGTGCATAAAGACACATGGACATATATATATATATAGATACACAAATACGACAGACTTAACTTTACATATACTTTGCATTAATACCTACAGAGAATAACACAAACATGCATAAAGAAAAACATCTGACATTAAAGAAAAACATCTGACACTAACAGACCTCAACTGAAGAAGCCAAACTTTAGTCTTGGTGCCATATGCTCCAAGAATTTCAACATACAGAGTTTTAAGAGCTTTCCTGGCTAACCTCTATGCATAATAAATACATCATGGTGTCCTTGCCTTTGAAAGCTTGCCTACAGTTTGCACATGACTCTGTAAATTGCTCATCAGCCCCAACTTTTGGGTGAGCTTTTTGGATGCAGGTTTTCAGAAAACTGTGGCAAAGCATCTACCTAAAGTAACCAACAACCTTCTATCTCCTTGCAACTCATTAGCATGTAAACAGACATAGCACGGACTGCACTTGCTGATGGTCTGCAAGAACTGCTTTTGATCCTGTGCTTTCTTACATTGCTTTCCACCTCTCATAAAGACCACAAGGATGTTGATATTGGCAATAATTAAGCAGCTTTAGTATTAATATCATCCTGAATAGAATCGTTTCTCAAAGAGGCTTAATACTTTTACTTTTTGCTTGCTGTAAAGTGTATTATCTTGACTGTGAAAATATATTTTGCTCTGTGAAATTTGTAATGACAATCTTCTGAAAAACAAAAGAAGAACTCCTGGCTGTTGCACTACCAAAACAGTCTGCCAGGTATTCACATTTCAGAATACTACCTCCTAATATTTCCTCATCTCCTTATGCTTCTTTAGAAAATTATTGTTTTTTCAATAATTTCAAATTTTACAAAATTTATATATACCTTTGATTTTTTAAATAAAAATGCATTCTAAAGTAAGTATGAAGAAAGGGAGTATTTTCTCTTTTTTTACTATATAGTGGAAATTAAATATTAAAATCAAGTAGCAGTGAAAGATTAATTAAAGTAACAGCAAGCAAGAGTGAAGGTACTAAAAGCAATTAATGAAGGTTAAAATATGCAAATCACGGTAAGCACCATATGGGAAACTATTCTTGTGCATATAGATTTGAAACATCTCCCTACAGTTGTAAAATAAGTTCCTTTCCTGCACTGCAGATGGAATGACTACTTAAATAACCTAGTAAGAAAGGCAATGTCCATTCTTACAAAAACAAAATAATATGCTATGATTGATTAAGCTAAAAAACTAACTTTTGATTGAAAATGTCTTGCTTTGTATTAATTTAAATCATAGGTGAAGAGTATTTTCCAAAAGGTAAACTATATCAACTTTAATTATCAGGCAATTAGATGCATGGGAAATCTATGGAAAAGTGTTTGTATAAATTCCTGTATTTAAAGTACTATAATTTACATGTCAAGTGTCTCTGCACTTATGATTTTTAATAGGAATATTATACCTGCCCATTGTGTTAATGCCTCCCAAAATGAGCAATAGCACAAAGAGTAAAGAAGCTTATTTAGGGACTACTTTAAATACAATTTCTATCAAATATGCACATATGATAATTAATGGCTTAGCATGGTAAGGTTTTCATCAGTAACTATAGTATTAATGCATGTTGTGTTTATATCTATATGTATCTATCTATCTATATATATATCTATTAGTATCTCCAGATTAAAAAAAACCCAGTATTTTTCTTATAACATTTCTCATGCATCCTTACAGCCAAACAAGAAGCACCACATGGAAACCTGAAATGAGAGAGGCAGATAATCAGCTGCTAAATTGACTCTGCATTGAGGGTGATGATTTCTTCTTCACCAAGCAAAATTTAGTAGTGAAGCACTGGCAATGCAAAGCTAAATACCTTTGTATCCAACTGCAACAAGGCCTACTTAAAAGTATAGTAAACTGAGGAAAAAAGATTCTTAAAGCACCTTTCAATTATGTATATCTTTATAGAAAAGAAAATATCCTTCACAAAACACCTGCAGTATAATAAACCAGGGCCCCATAAACAAACATATATGGAGCATGATGAAAACAAACAGCAACCACAAACAGCAACCCTTTCTTTGGCACTCATGATTCTTTACCTTATTGGTTGTCTTGATTCCTATAAAGGTTTGTCCCAGAGGTACAGGTCGGAAACGGCCATCAAAGTAGAATAATCCAATGTAGGGATTGACATGCAGAAATGTAGCAACATCAAGATAATTGGGTAATGTAGCTGAAAGGCCCAAAATCCTAATCATACTTTGTGTAGATTCAACCTATTAAAAATGCAGAAAAACTGTAAGTTTTCCAAGTGTTGTAAGCTAAGGAATCAAGCACAGAGTTTTAAAACATCCCTTATAAAACATTAATGTGAAAGAAACAGTTAGTACTTTCTACAAAAGGTGAACAATAGATGTGAGTTAGTGATTATCCTGTATTGAAGAAACCAGTACATTCTGCAATTCCAGCAAATCTTGCTTATTCATCTTTCTATTTTACTGTACTTTTGCCCTCCAAAATGTTAGCAGTCATTAACTGACAGGGAGGAACAATCACAGAAAACTGGCTTTTTAAAGAAGGGATAGTTCAATTTATAGGCAAAACTGTGACACATGATTTGATATCTTTGCTTTCTTAGTCCAAATCAGACCACTATTCTGGAAAGAAAAAAGAATCTAAATTGTGTCATTCCTCCGTCTTAGGTTTTTGTTTCCAGTATTCTCTTAGACAATATATTCTAGCTCTCTGTAACTTGCATTTCCTTCTTATATCTTCTTCTTTTTAAAAATCTTTAATTCCTCAAATGTTTGGTTTACATACCTTCCCATTTACTAAGGGACAGAAATGGTGCTTTACAACTAAACGTTCTGTTCCTTACAAAAGCCTGCATATTATATGTATTTTCAGATAATTTTCAAAAAGAATGAAAGCACACAGAAGACCTGAATGGGGAAAGTACACAAGAATTTTCCCATTTCCTTCTGGAATATTAAGAGTTGTGTAGGCTGGCTCACAACTAGTATAATTATTTAAAATCAGAGTTCACAGTAATTTTATTACAAAAGCTCTTTAGACACCATAACTGAAGCCATACATGAGGTTCTCAACTAGTCTCAACTAGGCGAATGTCTCACGTGAGTAAGGCTAGTAAATTCTACCTGGTTAAATCCCATTCACAAAATATGAGATTTTACTTAGAATACAGATTTTGATTTACTCAGGTGTTTCGAGTTCAAGTGAAAGGAATGTAATTACAACTGTTAAATTAGAAGTTTTCAAAAGAGATGATTAAAAAGTAAATGGAGAGCATTTTCAAGGAAGATAAAATACACCACACACCATAACCCAGACCCCAAGAATAGGAAGCACACCAAAATAAGAATCTAAATCTCAAAAGCAACCAGGGCCCCAAACACCACCAACAAGCAGACAAAGTAAACCACCACATTGCCTGGTAATAGACATGCTCTGTGGCAAAATCTGGACGCTAAAACTGTGGCTGCAAACAACTAAATGACAGAGAAAACCTGCAGATTGACCCTTCAGCACTTGCACAAGAGCACTTTTCCGAAGGAAAGCCCCATTTACAAAAAAAATCTCATATGTAAATGCAAACTGGGACAAAGGAGAGATTGCATTTTCTGAAGTCTTCCATCTACAGGGAGCAAAACCAATGTTCAAGAGCACAAAGAAGCTTTATCACTTCTTACACATCTTTTTATAACTGGATTATGTGATGACCTAAGGGCTACAGCCATCATCAACCACACAGTTTTCAGGGGTTTGGGCTTTTTTGGATGGGTAAGGGAGGTGTGCAGAGTGGGTTGTTTCTTCTGTCTGTTTGGATTTTTTTGGTTTTGGCTTGGTTCCCTGGAGCACCACATCCTTCTGCACTGACCTTAGTGTCTGCAGGGCTGTTTCTCACATTTTTTCCCTCACAACTGCTGCACAGTGTTTTTACCTTTTCTTAAACACGCTTTACCAGAGGTGCCACCACCTTGCCTTTAGGGCTCATCCGTGTCCTGTGCTGGGCTGGTGGGAGCTCACTGTAAGCGGCCGTGTCTGACATGAGCAGCCACAGCCATCCCTCACCAAGGCCACATTGCACCACCCCCGCCAGCAGTGGGGCATCTGTGGTGCAAAAGTTTTAATTTACTGAGTGTTTACCCACTTCTTTATTTTTAAGCTTGAATATGTAAGCACAGTTACCAGTTGCTGATATATGTATCCTTGCAGTTTGTTCATCACTGCCTGATAGTAAGTACAGCAATTTAAAATGTAACTGAGTTCCCATCTGGAAAACATTACTTGATTTTGCTAAATTCAGTAACAATTTTTTTCCAAATCTCCTAAGAGCCTGAAAGCATTCATTTGAAAGTATGCTCAGTTCCATCTGAAGGCAGGAAAGCATTTCAAGTATTTAACAATTAACAAGAACTCTGCTTAATAACCATGGACATATGTATTTTTACAGTAATTAAATGTAAGATGTTTGTTCAAAGATTTCTTTTAAAATAAAAACAGTGCCTAGAGAATAGTTACAGTTTACTTAGAGTTTCCACTTTCAAAACCTTAGTAAAACAAAGAAGTCACTTAATGTCACTGACCTGGCAGTTGACCCTGGAGCTAGGGAACTTATTGAAAACCCTGAATTAACACTCCACATGACAACTGCAGCAGAGAGTTAACACAGGCAAGTAATTAAGATTACTATTTTATATACAGCACATTTTTTAAACCCCTTCCACTAGACCAGGTTGTTCAGGGCCCCAGCACTTCAAGGGATAAGGCATCCACAACTCTGGGCCACCTATTCCAGTGCCTCACCACCTTCACAGTCAAGAATGGCTTCCTAATATCCAGACCAAACCTACTCTCAGTTTAAAGCCATTTCCCCTTGTCTTATCACTACATGCCCTTGTAAAAAGTCCCTCTTCAGCTTTCTCGTAAGCACCCTTCAGATACTGAAAGGTAGCAAGATGACCCAGGTGCCTTCATTTCTCCAGGCTGAACACTTCCAGTTCTCTTAGCCTTTCCTCACAGGGAAGGTACTCCATCCCTCTAATAATCTTATTAAGACTCTAAACCATTCCATCAATTTCCTTAAGTTCTTTCAAGGTCCTCCAACCAAAAAAAGTCTGTATTTTTTTTCCATCTACTTCTACATTGGCTCAACAAAAATAGAAATAATTTATATACATACATAAAATAATCAAGATGCAAAAAGAGGTACACTTACACTAAAAGAAAAAATGTATCACAACAATCTTTCCAATTATTTTATGTTCAGACCAAATTCGAACTGTTTTTGAATGTTTCCCATGTGTTTAGTTTATGCACATCATCATATGCTTATAGAGAAGACGGGCTTTTATTCTTTTAATTACACATGGCTGTATACAAACAGCAGTGACTAAAACTGTGCTAAACTTAAAAAATGAAAAAACAAGACTACCTGAATATGCAACCATACTGCATAGCTTATTGTTTGCATTTTCTCTGTGATTATAATTCAGTTTCAACTATATATCTATTATTCATCTATCCAAGCCCTATAGAAACCTGATTTTCCAAAATGGTTTTTAGAATTCTAGCACATTTTTATAACAGAGTTCTCTGCATACATTTTAAAACTACTTTTCTGACTTCTCCTTGAAGAGCAAGCACTAACATCTTTTGCTCTCAGGTGCTTCTAAAGAACAGTAAGCCTTGAAAGTGTGCAGATACCATTTGTAAATACAGATCATTCAAAAATTTGTATATTTTAAGTACTGGATCACTTATTATTTGATCCTGGAAGTCCCAACTAGAGATTACGCCTTCATCTACAAGACACCATGAATCCACAGTCTTTTCCTGAAATGGCATTAGAAATTACTGATAAGACATTTAGGATGAAAAAGTTTTCTGTTTACATTGCCTATTGGTGGCTGGTGGTAGGCAGCTAGGGGCCTTTTCTTCACTACTGGGACACAACCTCTAACATTTCATTCTTCAAACGTGTTTCATTATCTCAGTAAAATAAAATAAACATTTGAAACTTACAAGGCTTTCCTTGAAAACCTGAAATGACAAAGTATTTGAACATCAGGTTCTTTAAAAGTCTTACTATGTTTTATTGATTTGATGTTACACTGGAAGTAAGAAATAAAATTGCCATTGCTACATTTAATTGACATATCTAATTAGTATATCTAATTCAGAAACATTCAGGATGGCATTGACATCACGTGGAGAATTGTGGAGAATTGACAGCATGTCCAGCAGACATATTCACAGAACGTGATTACCACACCATGAAATTCTGTGTATGCAGCAAAAATAATCAGAAGATAGTTATAGAGTATCGATTTCCACACTCAAGCATCATCTGCGTTTACGCTGTAAATGATAAAGGATCAGGTATGGGAAGTGCCTCTCTGGTTTGTAAATTGATCACAGCAGGATCATTTTCTTCCTAATAGGTTTTAAGATTTGCATATAATCTCATTACATTACAGCCACTACTTGAGAGCATACGAGTGTGCATAGAGCTACTCTTTTATCTGACTTCTAAAGTTCTTCCTGAACTTTGTGATCTTGGCAGCCTTCCCATTTCCATGTATTAAAATATCACATGCACAGAATGAATTACAATCAGGCTGGAAAGCATATCTCTGATTGTTCAACTTGAGCACAGAATTAAGTGAAGCAGACAAGTTTACACATTTTAATCTTTGAAGAATGGTCTGCTGGTTAGAAATTAATCTGATATTCAGGTGACCCAGGATGACTTCAACACACCCTCTGCAGTCAGTCCTTATGCCCTTCAGATGTACACTAGAGACAAGATACTCAGAAAAGTAGACAAAAGCATTTCTTAGTTTTTGGTGCACATGTGCAAGAAGATGAATTCTTAAGTTAGGTTCCTGAGTACCCTGTTCAATGGAAGCAAGAATTAAGTACTACATATGGGGATCCACATTAGTTATTAGTTGGATACTATCCTACCCACAGAATGGCTCTATGTCTCACTCTCTCACAGGATATATGCTATTTATCCAAAACAAAGGAGAAACAGAAATTGAAAAAGAATCAAGTAGTGCTCAGAGCATTTATGAAAAAAAAAAAAAAGAATTAAAGGTGTTTCAAAATTACAAAGCGGGAAGTTTGTTAGAATGTTTCACCAGTGTTTACTCATTTATTGCTATATTGTTTACTAGTAATGAAAGAGTTAAGTTGTCAATAAGTCCACATAGGTGGCAGTTTTCTAGTTTTAGGAACAAAAATGAAAAAACCAGTGAAATTGCAAAACCAAAGTACATAGTAAAAATGCAATTACTAATACTGTTTTGAAGATTCTATATAGGACGTTATCTACAACTCACTCTGCACAGAATGCATTTGTTACTAGGCAACCATCTAGTTAAGTAATTTTATTAGTTTTACTCTGCATCCAATGAACCCTGAAAATACTGTGATCTCAGTCCTCCATTTAGAATATATTTAAAAATCTAGAGGTACTGAAAAAAATGTAACCATGAAGAAAGCAGTATTAGAAGCCATATTATTCTCCCTCAGCTAAATATTAGGTATGTATTACTTTGTCTTAAGAAATGACATTTTGCATATATCTATTAAGAGATTTCTATGCCTGGCACAGTGCCACATCAGTTCCTACTGACTGACAGAATGCCTTTTCATGCTATGCTTACTGTTTTGTTCCCAAGCTAAGAAACAAAAATACCTCTGAGCCCTTCCACAAATTAGTTTCACTGTTTTACCATAATATGAAAGAACACAAAATGTACAACAATCACTATCACCTTTTAAACTCCACAGGTATATCACTAAAATGGAAAAACAGTCACATATCAATAATAAAGAATGAGACACAGAATGACTTCCTGACATCCCTTCCATGCAAAGTAAAAGAAAAGCTTCTGAAGATTAATTCAAATGTCTGATACATAATATTTTCCAAACAATGCAGAATAGGTTTTGCTTTAAAGAAGTAGTTTGTTTTTAAAAAGTAATTTTTATACAACCACAAGGTTGTGCAAAAGATTACAAATAGATCTAGACTCATGTAAGACTCATTAGACATACGGCTGAAAACATACTGCCTAAAAATAACATCACAGAGTAGCAAGAAAACATGTATTAAATTTATCACATGCTGATGAACTGACAGATTTTAAAAGAACATATAATTGAAAAACAGCAATTAAAAAGGGATTCCTCTAATTGCTTTCTAAGCCTAACTCTATTCAATAATTTTATCGATGATATGCAGTAGAAAATAACTGGTGACAAGAAGAGGAGGTGAGTGGCAGAATTAATGTAACTGAGGTGTGTGTCAGCCATACAGATAAATCTAGGTTGATAGCCCCATTCAAACTAAATTTCTTTTCATTTAACTCATTCTATAACAGGCCACAGCTGCAAAACGAGGCACTATTCTCAGGAAACATTCTTACAGCAATGAGTTAATCCTGCAGCAACTATAAAGAAGTTTATCTGAGGATTTAACAAACAAGTATCTGAATGCAAGCTCCGAAGAAGATATGTTAGAAAATTAAGTACATGCAACTCTTAAAGGTATAAAAGGGATAAAACTGCATAACTGAAGGGAAACATTCTACCTCTGTATATGCCAGAATCAAAACTAACACAAAAGTTCTACATCCAGTTTTGTTGACATGTTTTACAAATACAATCGTGAATATAGGAAAGTCTGGTGCAAAAAAGCCCCACAACACTACCATTTGAAACTGAAAAATTATTGCAGAAGGCTTCAGTAACCTTGTTTAGTTATCCTTTAATAAAAGATGCTGAGAAACTTGATTGGTATATATAGGAAATATCAAAGAGACAAGACTAATAGCAGTCACTCAAGATGAGAAGTGAAGAACCAAATGAAATGCCACTGCCATTCTAGTCCCAAAAGACCCTTACAGGAACTACAGTGGGCTACCATTTGCCATGAGATATACAGATCTAAGCAGCTGGTTTTATGTCATTAGCCATAATGCTTGACTTTTTTTGTTTTAACTGATCAAATTATCATAATCAAGAATGGGATTCCAAGCACATAAAAATCCCTATTTGATAACAGTTAGACATTTCGCTTTGGGGAAGAAACATCTGAACTTATTTGCTTGTGATCTCTAGTAAGTGGTAAAAGAGGGAACCAAAGGGACAGAAGAAAAAGAGGTAGAGAAGATAATAAGGCACTAGAGATATTGAAAACACAAAGAAAGAGCAAAGAAAACTACATTACAACTGAGAGGAAAAGCTCCTTAAATAAGGTGGCATGAGGAAAGAAAGCTCAGAAAGGAAATTTGAGAATTTCCAGGGGAAGAACTCCAACATCTCATGGTCACTGCAGTCAAAGCTGCCTTTGATCTTCACTTCCCCAACAAGCCCCTCCTTTCCTGATGAGTAAAAGGCACCTCTTCTTGTTGGCTCCTCTATCGCCTGGAGGAGGCATTTCTCACCAATGTATTCCAGGAATCTCCTGGATTCCTTGTACTGCTGTGTTATCCCACCTATAGTACTAGTAACTTTGTTGACCTAATACAAAAACATAAAGCAACAGAATCTGAAACTTGAAGAATGTGTGCTAAGAACAATATTTGTGTATCTAAGATGGCAGCTTTGGTATCCCAAAATCTAAGAAAGCTTTCAATATGGATTTTCTTTAATTTATCATTCACATACTTGAGAGATGGTATCAAAACTCGTGTATCACTCAAGTACAGTATTTGGTATGCTTTTTGTGAAAAAATACCCATAAGCAGCAAGGAAGTCATCAAAATCTCTGAATAATTATAACAGAATACTTCAGTGGCCTTTAAAAGTGGTTTTTGTTTTTTTTTTCTTTCAAGATAATAACCTTAGTATATTACAGTAGTGTGAAAAGTTTGATTAAAAAGTTTAAGCACTTCAGTTTTACATCTGCATTATGCTCTGGACTAAAACTTTAAACATCAAAGCTATAAATTGGATTCAAATAAGTTGTTTGATGTTATACCTACAGTATATAACAGAGCTCAGAGCAATTTTCCCACCAAAATGTTTAGCAAAGTCAATTTAAATCACTTGCAAAAACATTCTCTAAAATTTGAAAAGTGCAAACATGCACAAATATGCTCTTCATTCTGCTATGAGTAAAACTGTCAGCAATTTCAATATATATGCTCCTTCCAGGTTTAAATAAAATCTAATTCTAAAAAATGCCATAAGTTAAAATGAGCACGTTAAAGTCTTACAGTAAGTGGTGTGACTCAGTGTTCATCTGGGGGAAAGTACATCAATCATTCAAGTATTTTGAGGTACAAATTAGGACAGACCTGCTAATGCATCAGGATATTCCTGCTTTAAGAATGCATTTGGATGGCTGTATTTTTACCTCATATCTATGCAGATCTCAAAACATTCTTTTCTGGCACAGTTGTAGGCCCAAGTAGCTAGTTGAATACTAATTCTTAAAAAGACAATTCACTGTCTTTTTTTCTATTACCCGCCATCTAAACAAGATACCCTTCATATCTCCAAAAAAACAAGAGAGATGCTTTTTCTCTAATACAGGATAACAAACCCTGCAAAAGGTAAAAGGCACTATACTATACATCCTGACCTGCACAGGAAACATGACATTGTCTCATATCCAAGCTAGGGAAGTATGATCCAGGTGAAACTGCAGGCACGTGCTATTATTAGAGTTGCTATTAGTGATCTATGGAAAAGGCTGAAGTAGTATTCAAAGTAATTTATCACAGTTCGAAGTGATAAAAGAAAATACTGTTCCAGGTCAGATCAAAAATTATACTACTTGAATGCACTGTCACCTGCAGGAGCCAAAAGGGACAGTACAGAAAGTGGGAAAATGTCAATGATATTTAACAGAATAGATCTTAGTTACTACAGCCTCCAGTCTGATCTAGTGACTACTACTGTGCAATGGATTTTTCTTTGAATTACTTGTCTCTCTACTATATATTACAAAAAAATAGTCAATATTTTGGATGTCTTAAACCTGTATACAAATCAGGTAATTGATTTCAGCAATTACTGCAGTGGTGTAATTGACATAAGATATTTCAGATTAATATCGTTTTGGTTTTTTTTTGTTTTTCAAGAACTGAACAATTATTCTTACCTCCTGTGTGCATGAGTACTGAATGAGTATGATAGTTCTACAGATATCAATGAAAAGTAAGTTCTATAACTACTTTCAGAAAGGCTGGAGAGGAGATTCAAATCATCGAAGACAGAAGGACATTCTCCAGGGATGGACTGAATATCCTGGCTTTTGCTACTGCTCCAGGGACATTTATATATTTGTATCAAATTATATAAAACAGAATTATGAGCAGGGAACAAAACCAAAAGAAAGGCAACAATATATTCTTTTCTTCACAAAGTAATATTAAAACATTAGATGTGATTTTTTTTTTATACTTTGAACATCTGTAATAGTATTTTCACTAAATTCCAGTGAAATTTTCCTGAAATCAGAGTATTATGTTATCTTTTTTTATTGACTGAGTAAAAGTTCCGTAACTTCAGAGCTGTGGATGTATACTGCAAACTTCATAGAACTATGCCTGCAAGCTCAGATGCTGAAGTATAACATTTCAGTGTAATTTTAAAAAGTAATCCTCTTATTATTTGTTTTCATATTAAAAAAGTAAAACAATTGTACAAAACATCTCCTGTTTCTTTGTCCCCGGGCTCCCTGGGAGGGTTCCAATTTGAAATTTTGTTGTCAGCAATTGTTTTCAACAGCACTATTCTAAAAAATTCTACAAGCAATTTTGCTTTCGTTTTAACTGTGGGGCTTTTTTAGTGTACTTTTATACTTTAAATATTCCCTGTCCTAAGATACCTGTTCATAAAGATATATAGGGGTCTCCATTACTGTCTTTCTTATCAAATTAGAATAAATAAGGTGGTAAGATGGTCAGTTTCAAGATTTGTGTATTGCGTTATTTCCCAAATGTTTCACTTAAGGAAGGGTTACAACTGGGTAGCTTCAACTCCAGATGAATTAAATTCCAACTTGGTAGGTAAAACAAACCTTGAAATCCTAGGAGATTAAAACACCCTTGAGAGCCATTTTTAAAATGAGTGCTGAAGCAAGATACTGCTATACTACAACAAATGCACTAAGGATAGGATTCAGTACCCGAGACATAATGGGCTCAGATTTTATATTCCTTAAGTTACCTGCACAGGCTTGACAGACACAAAAGGGAAGGATCTATGGGAGATTTGTGTCCAAACAAAGCAGAAACTGAATGCCAAGCTGAGTGACGTGGGACAGACAAAATGGCTCTCAACATCTATTTTGGACAGCTGCAGCCTATCTTACAAGTCTCACAAAATTTTGAAGCACAAAATGAGTAAGTCTTGCAATCTGACATGAAGCAAGTTATTATCATGGTCACTGCTAAAAGCTGAAATGCTTTACTTTAAAGACACCTAAGGAAAACAAGGTTGTTAAAATAATTGAAGAAAGAAAATACAATATCAAACAGCTAAAGTTTAATGCCTTTGAGGTAGCCTAAACTTAGCTTCTTCTAAAGAATTATTACTTATATTGTTCTTCACACAGGAACTTTACACTTTCTGTACTGGATTAGAGCAGACATCCATTTTATTCTGCTCTTAGCAGAGCTGGAATCAGATGATTCAAAAAGCCTTAACAAGGTTAGTATAGCCTTACCAAGAAAAAAAAGCATCTTGAAGGCTAAAAGGCTTTAAACATTTAACATGCTACAAATAGAGCCATAACAATAACTGTTTTATTTTAATTTGTCACAGGTTACTTGTATTGACAAGAGTTTTGCTCTGCATGACAAAAAAATAAAAATAAAAATTGCACTCTATCCTTCCCCTTGCCATTATTTCTTTATCCTAAATCCTTCCTTTATATTCATCCCCAAATTCCATGTATTACTTTATTTGTCTAAAAGCACATCTCACCATTGAGACCAATCTTATTTATTGCCTAACTCCAAATCCTTCTTTTGTACAAGATTCAAGAAAAAAATCCCTTTTCTCTTTTTTCCATTTCAAATCTTGGTATTTAGAAAATACCACTAAATCATGGGGAAAAACAAAAGGAACTTTTATGATAGACTAAAAATTATGTAGTATTTTTCTAGCAGTGCTGAAAGTTTTACTGAGATTTAGGACACTACCCTTAATTATGACAAAAAAATAAATTCTCCTAGGAAAACTGCTAATTGAAAATGAACATTCCAGTAAGAAAATAATTTCAATTTTGGTTATGTTAAAACATTAGCCTCATTATTATTTGCTTAAAAAATATTCTGTTTTCCTGTTACTTATAGAGTAGAGTAAATTAAGCAAAGAAATTATAAGTAAAGAAACAGCACTGTAATAAACAATGCATTTTAGGAATATGATAGTTGATATAATACAAAAAGGAAGGTAGAAGACAAAGAAATTTCCTCATTCTTAATACACAGCTTTAAAACAGAACAGTTGTAAAATAAATGGTAAACTGCCTAAGCATTTCTATTTAATTGTCTAAGCCTGTTACTTTTACAGTGATATCTATCGATTGTTGACCAAAACAAAATTATTTTGAAGACTTTTTACTCTCTTACCTGTCGTAAAGTACGTGCTACTATACTTTCAAGTACTGGTCCTCTGTCTTCATGCAGTAGATGAACTTCATCAAGAATCAAGAGCTTTACCAGCTGAGAGAGGGCTACATCACCAACACTTTTTCTTGTCACTACATCCCATTTCTCTGGAGTAGTCACAAGCATCTTGTAGAGAAGAAAAAAAAAAATTTTAAAAAAATTGAGCATCTACCTATTAAAATGCAGATACAAATTTATAAAAATACAGTAACTTAACATACAACAGAGTAAATGCAATGTAGAACTTAAAGTTATCTTAAGTTTTACCTACTTTAAACACGAGGCAGACACAGTTTGCTGCATCTACATTTCTTGGATAGCCATTAGTAGGATTCAGTATGGAAAACCATAGGGAAATAGCAGTCAATAACTTCAAGCAACTGTGCCCCATTTTTATACATTTTGAACATGAAAATATTTAAGCCGTTATCCAGAATCAACTACTTATATAATCACTTAATACTTATGTTTCACTTAAATAATCTGTGATAAAATATTTCTAACCTTCTTCACAACACAGTAAACAACTAAGACCCTCCCCTCACACCTAAACTTGACCTGATAGTTTCCAGTTCCCTATGAAATTATTTCTCCCCAAGGTATATTTTCAAGTTGTGCATTTTGATATCTTGATCCTTGCACTGGCAAAACAGATGGAACAAGTTCCATCAGTTCTGGATAAAGTAACTTGCAAACTGCATTGTTTTGTATAGCTATGTCAGGCCGTTTCTCCAGCCTGTCAAGGTCCCCCTGGATGACAGGACAATCCTCTGCGTATCAGCTACTCCTCACTGGCTGCCCAGTCAATCCATACATCAGCGAGCTTCTTTATGAGGATCTTACAGAAAACACGATCAAAGGCTTTACTGAAGTCTACGTAGACAATACCCACTGCTCTTTGCGCATCTACCTGGCCACTCATTTCCTGATAGAAGTTTATCAAGCTGACCAAACATGGCTTCTTCTTGGTGAAGACAAGCTTACTACTCATGATACAATTTTCTTGTCTTTCATGTGCCTGGAAACTGCTTTTAAGACTAGCTGTTCCATCACTTTCCCATATGAGGCGGACCAGTCAGGCATTCCCTCTGTCCTCCTTCCCACCCTTGTTGAAGACAGGAGTGACATTTGCCTTTCCCCACTCTTTGGTCACTTTTGCCAGTCACAATGGTTGATCAAAGATTATCAAGAGTGATACTGCAATGACAGGAGCCAGCTCCTTCAGCAATTTTGGATGCAAAGCAATCAGACTATGGACGTATGTTTCCCCTTAAGTACTTCTCCTAAGTACTCCCTGACCTGATCCTCTTCCACCAAGGGTACAATTTACTTGCTCCACAGTTTCCTGCAGTTGCTGGAACCTGGGATTCCTGAAGGCCAGTCTTCCTAGTAGAGACTGAGGCAAAGGAAGCATTCTGTAGCTTAGTTTCTTCTGTGTCCTGTGTAACCAGGTCCCCTGTCTCATTCAGCAATGGGCCCACATTGTCCTTAGTCTTCCTTTTGTTGCCTATCTTATTTTCTTTGATATTCCTGAGCAGATTAAATTCCATCTGGACTTTGGCATTCCTAACTTCAATCCTGGATGGTCAGACAATGTTTCTGTATTCCTCCCAGACTGCATGTCCTTGTTCCCACACTCTGTATGTATGCTTCTCTTTTTTGTATGACCTGGACCAGCTTGTTTATTCATGCGGGCCAAGTTCCTATTCATTCATTTTTGCCCCCAAGTTCCTATTTGCTGGGATGGACCACTCCTGAACTTGGAAGGATATTAACCAAATTTCTTGGTTCCTTGAACTCTCTCTTCTCTCCAGGACTTTATCACATGGGACTTTTCCAAGCAGATCTCTAAGGCGGCCAAAGTCTACTCTCCTGAAGTCCAGGGTTATGAGTTTGCTTTTTGATCTGTTCCTCCTCATGATGCTGAACTCCAACATCTCATTGTAACTATGGTCAAGTCTGTATTCAATCTTCACACTTCAAACAAGTCCATCCCTGCTTGAGTATGAGCTACAGCAAAGCACCTCTCCTCCATGTCCTCTCTATTTACAGAGGAAGAAGGGTCCTGGAGTGAGCTGATGTGAAATCAAGATTGCTCCTCTAGGATTGCTTGTTCTGCTGTGTTTCTTTGAAAATATTAGAAAAAAAATGTTTCTTACAAAACACATTTATGAATATGCATTTATGAATACTTTTTCTTCACTTGGTCGCCACAAGATATATACTGATAGTATTTACTTGTCCTCCTCAGAAAAATATTTTTCCCGGCACAGCCTCACAATATTGTTCCAGTCCAATTATTTTACCATCAGAATATATCAGTCTTTACTAATTACCAAGAACTACTCATGAAGAGACTTTGTGATATTGCAGAAAGAAGATGTTAATTTCCTGCAGTATTTAAAACTTAACACATGAAAGAGTCACTGAGTCACTATTATCACAGAGAGTGGCGGTATCCAGGGGGTATTTTCATGGTTTGTTTAAATATTACTGGGTGCATTTTGTTAGCAAATACAGATTTTTCAAATGCTTGTACAAAATAGTAGGTGTAAAAATGTACGTCCATAATTTATGAACTGAATTGTAACACTGCTACAGATGCAGCTGTTAGCACTTTAAAATGAGCCATATCAACCACAAAATATTAGCAGCTGTACTTCCACAGAACATTAATTAGCAAACAGTGAGGAAATATATTTAGCAATGCATATTAAGGGTTTAAGGTGTGAAATACTAGAAATGCAAGCTACTTAGCTAATTTGCTAAATCTAAATTGGCAACATTCAGATCACAGCTTTTTTTTTAATGTCAGTCATGTTATCAGGATATATATTTAAAATTGTATCATTAATTCTTCTGTTTCTGAGTGATGACTAAATATCCATTATAATGGTCTTCTACTTTGATCTTATTTTAAAATAGCAATGTTCACAAAGCAATGACCTGAATCAAAAGCTATACAAAATGAGACAGTACATCAAGTAAGAAAAGAAATCCCCAGAGAATGTTTTGCTAGAGAATACGACTGGTTCTTACATATATTTTTCAGATAGAAATTACAGTTGGGGGAAAAAATACTCAAAAAAACCAACCAAACAGATCAGCTTTGTAGCTTCAAATTATAAACTGAATTCAAATATATAAAATGCTATTGAAAAATATCAGCTAAAAGAAATTACTAACTATCAGCAAAAACTAACAACGATTATTTTTTCAATTAAAATAATAAAGCAAACAGCATTTGAGTCGTCCCATTATTAATTTTAAATGCTGTAGTGGCATTTCTTTTTACAATTAATTTTCAGAAACAATATATTTTATCCTTGAAGTTTTAAAATAAAAATTCAGATTCAGCAAAAGGATTCTGCTTTCTCTTTGGGGGCAAGAGAAGGACACAGAAACCAAGTACTAAAACATCTTTTTAATATATTCTTCTTTTACATGGACTTGAGTTCCCCAGCACACTGAGAAGTGTATTCATTTATATTACTATTTCACCACTTCACCTCTTTCAGTATTGGAATAGCTAGATAATAAAATGTCACACTTGCTTAATGAACTGCAACGCATGCAAGATATTTCAATCTGGTTTTTGTATTAGGATATGGCCGAATAGAAATGGGTTAACTGTCAATATTTTTACTGTCAAGTTAAATTTCTCTATGCACACACACTTCTCTTTTCCCAATGTTTTTTTGATCATTCATTATTCCACACTGACTTTTTCTGTTAGGGAAGACATGGGCTATTCACAAAGTCTTCTGTCTTAAGGGAGCACTGCCACTCAATACCACTATTACACCAAAAGATTTAAAACAGTTTAAAAAACATAATCCATATATTTCAACTCAAAATGATGTCATTTAGCTTTGGGGTTATTTAATGTATCCCTACATGGTTTTACATAATGTTCAGGTAAGAACTCAAACAAAAAATGTTTAATTATTTCACTTTGAAAAATTATGTCAAAAGGGACAATACTAGCTGATAACTTCAACATGAACTTACAAAATTTCAAGAGACTGTGAAATGCATTTTTCTATAATTGCATGATTTTCTAATTATTCTTGTCAGGCTCTCTTCAGTCCTCTTTGAAGCCAGATTTCATGGTAAAAGGAAGTTACATTTTCAACACAGTTTCAGAAGATCAATGTGTTGAAAATGCTGGGGTTTGTTATTGTTTGGGGGTTTTCTTTATCTGAAAAGGCTTATTGTGTTACTAAAATCAAATGATCTTCCATTACTTTCTATAGGGCCAACATTCATTTCTAGCAGCTGGCACAGCCTTGAAGGTTTACGTTTTCAATAGCTTACTTTCTATTCTTTGAATTTTTTTGCTTCTTTTAAATTCTCCCAACTTCTTGCACGTGACTAGTACTTGTTTTCTGCTTGAATAATTAGTACATACACTCTGAGGATAGAAAAGCTATGGTAATCGCCTCACTCCTATAGGTCCAATATGAAAATATTTCAGAAAAAATTACATTATATACTTAGTTGTAACACAACATACTACAAAATTTACTGCTTTTCAGTTTTTCAAGACCATTTTTGAGAACAGTTTTTCTGTCTTTAGCCACTTCAGCCTTTGTCTGTCACTCATCTGACCTGTTGTCCCTTTCATATACACAACAATAAATCAAAACCCAGACAAGATCACACAAAATTACACACCCTGCCTCATCCCCATCTTCTTGACTATTATAATTGCCATAAAATAATTGGATAATACCTGGATCACTCTTCCTATGTGCCAGATATAATCAAACCAGGTATAAAGAACTGGTTGACTCGGATCTCAGCTTAAACATCAAGTAGGATAATACGAAAAAGTCCCATGCCCTGCGGGTTACACAAATGTGGTTACACAGATTTCTATACCATAAAAAGTAGAAAAGTACCTTGTACTGAGACTGGGTAGTGTTAATATTCTGAGTACAGCACTATTCCAGAAATAAACCTGGCTGCTGCCATACTGAAAACAGAGTGGTAGCAGTACAGCATCTTCACTTAGCACAAGATGTAAATATGGGTTTCTTTATTATATCAAAATAGTGAACACATATAGAATGGTACATGCACATACTTTCAAACATTTGACCAATAAGTTTGAATTCACATTATTATACATGCTGAGCCTTAGAATCTATCATTCTTTCTAGAAAGAGACTGTAGAATAAACCCAAGATTATAACGAACAAATCCAGAAGCCTTTCCATGAGGAAAATATTGTGGATGTCAGATGATAACAATCATAGCAGTTATATGTTATGGGAAGTTTCCAAAATGAAATTATCTTCCCAAAGCCGGATCAAGATCCAGAAACATGTCATAACCATATGTCATCTCACCGTTGCAGCACAATAGAGATATTTTCATATTTAACATACCTATATAAAAGCACTACTTCCTCTTTGAAACCATTAGAATTATGATAAATAAACAGCAAATACTCCATTTATGTTATATTTCTCTGTGAAGTTCACAATATTGCTTCTCAAATCAAGGATTAAATCTACAATAAATACATGTTCCTACTGTAATTTTATCTTTTATTTGCTTTATCTTCTGAACAGCCACTTCTTTCTCATTTTGCATTAACATTTCTTTGTACCTTTCCCACTTTCTATTAAGTAACTCTCAATATATCAGTATCCTTAAGGAAGAAAAAAGAAAACTGAATCTTATCATACAAAAAACCACCCTGATGCCTGTGGCTATGCAAGCATCTGTTCTCTAAAGGTTTCCTCCTGTGCTCCTCCTGCTCAGTGACCAGCGATGCTAGAGTTATTCACTTTGTTATTAGCACAAAAAGGTCTCATTGAAGACATGACAGCCAAAGCTAAGGAGAGGCAAAGAGACAGAACCAGCTAAAATATAACCTGGAATTAAGTGAAATATTTATTATGCACTGGAAAAATGCATGTTAGATATTTCAGAAATTTGCCTTTTAACAACATAAAACAATAATTAATACAACTGGAAAGAATTTTATCATTTGCATATTAGAAGGAATTATTTTACTAAAATTAAATGTGATGGAATCAAACATTCGAAATAGGGGAATTCAGTAAACTTTCAAAAAGCAGTGTTTTCTGAAGTGCCTCAGTGATGCTAAAGAAGAAAAAATTTTAAGGCCTAATTCATTAGTACATATAGCTAAAGAAAAAACAGCATATTTATGAAATACAAGCCCTAATAGCTTTGGAAGACATGGAACCAGCGCCTTTCTCTGTTTGCGTGTACTAAATTTGTCTCCACCACAGTGATTCACCATGAATGGACAGCAATAAAGAATTCTGGTCTAGCCCCTGCTGTTTTATTTTTACTATTCAAAGACATTTCCTCAAAGATCTGCTTCTGTAGATTTTAATTAGTAGAATTTCCTTGTCCTTACTGTTTTCACCTTGCTACTGGTCCTCTCTACTCTCCTTCTCCTTTGCACACATCTACAACTTCCCCTTAGCACATCTTAGAGGAAGCTTTGCTCAGTCACAGCCAGAGCTCCTCATCTTCTGACAGCTTTTTGGCAAGGGGGCATGGGCAACCTACACAGTTTACTCAATTTATGCTGTAACTATTTATCTTGGTGGTTTGTTCTGGCAGCAAATTCACTGTAAGATCTTAACTTCTGCAGAAACAGAGACACAGAAAACGGCACACAACTACAGACATCCACTCAGAGCAGACTCTCATTGGAATGCAGCATATTCTGCAGTTCTGTAGGCAGACCTGCTATGCTGGGGCTTCACATGGTTTGAAAATATTTCCCTTCTAATAAGTGATAGTTTGGAGTTTCTCACGAGTTTTAATCTTAGATAGCTGATATCACACCCCATGAGGGACATATTACCAAATTTGGCACACTTTGAGGTAAAACTCCATCAAAACATGTTACAAGAGCAGCAACCTGCAAGTCAGTTTCATAATGCTGTTTTTATTCCTCTTTTTATTGCATGCTTACTCCGTGATTTATTCAAGCATTTCAAAAAACCTCGTGTGAGCTGGAGCTCAGGCAGGGAGTGGAATAAACATACAGAAAGTAAAACAGAGGGCAGCAATTCAAAACAAGAATCTGAGGTAGGAAGTAATAAATAATGAATGCAAGTGTTTTGTTCTTCATAGATCCAAAACAACCATCTGATGCTGTGTTTAACACAGTTAAAACAGAATTAAGTTTCTTGTTGTCTTGGTTTGAAGACAGGTGTCTGCTAAGAAAGGTGTAAACCTCCCTTAAAACCCACAAATGTGAACCCCCTTCCCTCCAAATTATTATAACTTTGTAATCAGGGGCTTTCAGGCAAAGATACGGGGAAAAAGGAATAACAGTTTTTTACTAGTATCTGTAACAAGGCAAACAATCAACAACAACAGTAGCAATGACAAGCAAACAAACAAACGAAAACCAGAGGATGCGGTGACAGAAGTCTCTGGGCTGCCAAGCGCTTTTCCCGTTCGGTGCAGTTCCGGTCCCAGCCGGCAGGGGCGCTGTCGGGCTCCCGGCCGGGCAGGGCGGGTGCGATGACTCCCGCGCAGCTGCAGGGGGCGCTGTGGCATGGTCAGCTCTGTGGGATGCGGGTTATGGCAGTGGATTGGGAGGCAGGCAGGTGCTGCAGTGGGATGGGCAGGGCAGGCGGGCATGGATAGCTCAGAGAGCAGCAGCAGCAGAGACCAGCCCACCCGGGCTTGCCGGCAGAAAGTGGCAGGGACTCACCAGCCGTGGCAGTGCTCCGACAGGGAGAGCACAGGACGGCGGCTGCCGGCCCCCTTGTGCAGAAAACTGCCGGCACAGCCAGGAGGATGTGCCCTCCAGGAACATCCCCTTCCCAGAAGACAAAAGCTCAAGAAAACAGCGCATATCCGAAAAACCTTTCTGCCGCTGTAGCTGAGGAGCCCACAGTTCCCCCATATTGCCTCTCCTGGTGCTGGTGGTCGAGTGCCTTCTCTGATGACCACATCTGCCCTCCACTCCCCACGCCCAGATAGCTCTTTGTCTCTTACAAAAGGAGTTAATAGTCCTTAAGTATCCAGCCATTAGTAACCTAGCGCCAGGGATGGGGAAGAATTCCCACCCCTCAACCTCCAACACTTGTAAAGCCGATTCCTTACCACACAAAGACATGTAGATGAGCATATGCCCATTTAGGTGAACAGATGATGTTTTAACAAATCTGAATGTGTATTTGTGGTCTACAATTATGTCAATACAAGATCACATATACATATACACATACATACGTACATATATATATATATATGCATCTTAGAAACATTTAATATTGACTATACTTAGAAGAAGTATTAACATAAAAGACTGAGTTCATCACGCTAGAGAGACTTACAAAAGAGGTGCATTATATTGATGCATATTAGCAGCAATTAGTAAGTCCTCAAAGCTAACACCAATCATCAATCAACAACAGAAATCAACAAGGGAACAATAAAAAATTGTAACGGCTGCCACTCAGAACTTAAAATGTCCAGTGACTCTTCAAGTGAAGAAACAATACTCTCTTCACCATGTTATATTTTATGAGTGAGTCCTAGGAACGCACAACGATCTCGTTTCTTTACTGAACCCAGCTATTCCACCTAATGAAAAGGCAACTGATTGACAACGTATCAGCACACAGCCTTAGCAGAGCAAGATATTTACAACACATCTGACATGTTCTGTTGAACTGATTTTTTATAAAATACTGTTTTATTTGTTGCATAGTAAGTTTAATAACTATGACTAACAGATTTAAGTTCATATGTGGAGATTTAAAAGTTTATGCTTTCAGCACAATCCTGGATGTCCCAGAGGTTACAAAATTAATTTAGAAATTCCAGTACTACTTTTAGACCTCAATACAACAGACTCTGACACAGTCAAAATAAACTAGATAAGACCAGCACAACCAGTAATTCCTTTTCACTGTTAATATGAAAGCCCTTACCTTAAGTTTTTTATAGTCTTACTGAAAGAATAAAAAGCTTTTCATGTGTAGTTACATTAATCTGAGACGAAACTACAGAAAACAATATACATTAGAATCACAATAGTTGCACTGAGTAATAGGATATGAGCACCTGCTCTCTGTATTCTTTTTTCCAATGATAAAACAGCCTGTTTAAAGTCAGTACAAACCTTATTTTAAAAACCATAGTGAGGAAGAACAGCTTGCATGCTTTGTGAAATTCATCTCTTATATTGTAAAATATATAATGAGCTGCTCAGACTTCAAGTTTAAATAATGATCTAAATGTTTTAAAGGAGTTTGATCCAAAACATTACCCTCTTTTCCTCTTTGCTGTTAATCAGTTCACCAATTACAGTTTAACTAACCTCTGATATACTACTGTCAGGTCTGATTGATGCCAAAAGCTCCCTTAATCAAATCTGACAACTTTCAGCAAGTGCCTGCTGTCTCTTGAGACACTGCATCCAGCCTGCTTGTTTTCCAATCTTCCCAGTGTTATTTTGCATTTCCTTCACCCCCAGCCCCCTTTTCACATCTAACAGAGACACAACAGAATAACAACAAACCATGACTGTAGAATACATTTGTGTATGTTTTTATATATCACTATAGCAATACTTGGAATAAGATTGTTAGTTTGTTTAAGAATTTACAAGGAAAATGTAAGAACAAGAAGATTTTTTGTTAAGTGAAGTTTCTGAGAAAACCAGTATTGTTGGTGGGTTTTTTGTTTCGTAATTGTGTATTTCTATGGGTTTTTTTTCCTTTTCCTTTTTTTCCTTCATAGCTGCAAGGAAAAGGGTTTCAAAGTCATTACTATTCTGTTCTACATGGAAACTTTAGGCTTGCGTTGCACAGCTTCAGGAGACAAAGATAAAAGACTACCTCAGCTCCCAGTTTTTTCAATTTATTTATACTGGTACACTTTTAAGACTCATCACAGTGGTTCTCCGTATCTCATTAACTGTAAATATTAACAGGTTCAGAATAACTTTTGTTGACATAATAATAACCTTTGATTTATTTATATTTTAAGATTAGCCAGATTTTTCTACCTGTTCTGTTCCTGTCAAGCCTTACCCCAAGATGTGGATTAACCCAACACTACGTGAAAAAGACCAAAGTGCAACAGTGACATTTTGTTCCAAATATCCTTTTTCACATACCTTTACTCAACAGTTTTATTTTCTATCACAGATTTGTATGCAAGAGGGAGCAAGTTCATGTTTTTGTCTCAAAGCAGGTTTTTTCACTGATCAGGTTTTTTCACAAAATCACTGATATGGAGACATACTAAGTGTAAGATGAAGAAAAATTCTTGGTTCAGCTGAGATACTGATATTAAAGAGATACTGCATTAGAAGTCAATTTTGTGACACCTGTTCACAAAACGACAACTCAAACACCAGTTCATTTGCTTGCGTGCAAATGTGATTTCATGAAATTTTCCTTTCAAGCCTACACTCCAGAGAAGATCATGTCTGGTAATATTAACGATAACCAATGTTGAAGGTGATTGTAACAGAGACCTACAGCAAGATTGTCAAATTTATATTCTCTGGGTACATTAACTAAGAACTAGCATATCTTTTGGATTTCAGCAGGATTCTTTAAGCCCCAAGAGGAAATCAACAGTTTGCTGTTGTAATGAAAGGATCAAATCACACAGAGTTCCACAGGAGTCTGTGCACCTCAATACTATTGCATATTTTCATGAGTAGCTCTAGTAACAGACTAAAGATCATACTCACTAAACATGACATTGATATTATGCTGGAGAGAGCTGTAAACACATTGGAAGAGGGAGTAAGAATTTTAAAATGTCTTACTAAGTTAAAGAACAGGTGCATTCATGCATGAACCATTAATAAATTTTCAAGATTCTACACTGAGGATAGGATTTATCTTGCTTATCTTACCTGTTAATTTACAAAATCACTCTCAAAAACAGATGTCTAGAGTCCCTCTAGCTGGTTCATTTCATCCATCTAAGTATGAATCATCTGTAGAAGCTTTTTCTCTATTGTGTTCTCCTGACAAGTCTGTGCAACCAGTTTAGACCAGTTGCTTAACTTTTACATGGCTAAAGCCAAAATAGATTAATCTGACCCTTAGGAATAATTATCTCAACAAATGCAGGATGTAAAACAACTGGCAAGACAGTAGCTGGACAGCAAAAGAGAAAGAGCACATTAGTCTACACATGAACCAAAAATGCTCTGCTAATGCAAAAATTGAAACGTTGGAGCAGAAATGCTGCTATTTGGACATGCTAAATAAACCTTCCATTCTGCTCAGCAGCAGTATGATCTTGGGGCAATACATTATGTTCTGGGCAACTTATTTCAAGAAGTGCAAACCAACTGAGAGTCCAGAACTGAAAAATGAGAATGACTAAACATAAATGAAGCATGACCTTAACAAAAAGTTTAAATAAACAGATGCTTAGGCTAAATAAACCTGTCTGAACAGAGATAACTACAACTGCAAGAGTCTTTGAAAAGCAAATAGTGGTGACTGGGGAAGACAGACATTTGGACAAGGAAAGTGACAATAAAATTTGATTAGGATTTAGCTTGAAAATAGGTTTTCATTAAAAAAAATATAAATCTTTTAACACTCAAGACAGGTAAGCCCTGAAGGAGATTTATCAGGAAGTTTAGGAAAACTCCATGATCAGGGTGTTGTAAAAAGAAATTTGAACAATGAAATGTTATGTATTACATCCGTTTTCTCAGAAGGACAAATTAGATTAATTTTTATACTATTTTGTACAGTTTTAAGATCAGCTTACAAGGTAAACATCTTCAAAACTTCAACTAAAAAACACCTTTCAAATTTCAATTATAAGTAACTTAAGTAACAATGTATAATATATAGCCCAGATAATATATTCTACTTTACATTAGTAATTTAATATGCTACTAATAAATACCCTGCTAGTACTGCATACTATAATGTAAACCACTAGACACTTCATGACAACAAAATGGTTTTTGTTATAATAAGAATACTTTATACTAATATTACCTCTACTCATTGTAAATTAGAGTACATTTTATTTTAGTTGTTGCATGTAAAGTGATTTTTTAGTGTCGAAGCTGCTTAAAAATTTTTTTTGGATGTAGCACAGAAAAAGCTGCTTTCTAAATGCAGTCAAATTTAGCATTATTATCTGTAATATTTGTAAGCATTCATTTGAAGTATAACATGTGGGGTTTGTTCCACAAATAGTCATAAGAAATGCCATAGAACCTAAGATATTCTGTAATGTGCAAAATGACAACTTAGAGGATAGAAACTCTCCATTGCCCTGATGCTATTTTGTAATTTGCTTGTATTTTCAACTGACCAAAAGCAGTTAAATTTGAAAAAGAGCCAAAAGAGACAAACATTCCCTGAGCAACCTGTCCTCAACTCTGCTCAAATAAGCTATCTTTTTGCAGAGGAATATTCACTCAGCAGGCACAGCTGTTATTCTGCAATTTTTACATCTAAATCAAAGATAATTGGACTTCTGAGTACATTTAAATTGTACTCTGGGAGAAGGGTCTAACTTAATGCATCATTTGCATTAACTATAAAAGACCGCATTTTCATCCTGTAAAATTTACTGTGCTTAAAAAAGTATTTGGAAATGCAAAACAGTTACTAAGTAATCTTAAAGATGTGTAGACACCTTTTGCACAGAACCTTTTCAGCTATAAAAGACCATTAAACCAAACAGAAGTAAATCATTCTTCTAAATTCTTCATAAATAAAATATTAATGGTAATAGAGGCTCCTGAAAATTACTTTTCTCCAACTTTTACTGAAGATCCTCAGTGACAAAGAAGCCTGAGACGAAACCTATGATACTTTATTTGGTGTTTTTAATAAATTCATTAGTTAATCATATGCAGATGAACAGTTAGCTCATACCACAAAGCACTTCAATTTCAGATTTTCTGGTATTAGTTTAAGAACTTAAATTGAGGCATTCTTTATTGTTACTGAGATTCATTTTACTTCACAATTTAATATTCAGACAATGTATTTTATGGATTTTTAGTCTTAATTTTACATATAAAAATATGAAAAGCAAACTGCTTATTAGCATTCCATAGCTAGAAAAGAAAACCTGAATTTTGAAAAAATATCATCTTTAATCATTACATAGGACCATTCTAACATGAAAAATTGTGTCTAAAATGTCCAAAATGCTCCTTGCTCATCTTTTACTGATACACACAGTAAATATCAGAGAAGAAACTCCATCAAAATAGACTAATTTTGGTTTTCATAAAATCACAGTATGGAAAAAGTTGTAAGTCACCTTTGCAGATCTACCAAACCAATCCACTGCTCAAATCAGTGTCACCCAGAGGAGTCTGCTCAAGACCGCATACAGACATGTATCCAGTATCTCTCAGGTGATACTCAAAGTCTTTGAAGACTCCACAGCTTGCCTAGACAAACTTTCAGCATCTGACCACCCTCACAGGAAAAAAATAAAGTCTCACGTTTACAGAGAATTTCCTGTATTGCAGTGTGTGCCCACTGCCTCCTTTGCACTCACTGGAAACTGCTGAGGTCTGGCTTGGTCTCCTTTACACATGAATACACAGTGCACTCAGATCACACCTATCAGAGCTTTTTCAGACCCAGACTGAATGATCCCAGCTTGCTTTGCCTCTCCTCATGTGTCAGATGTTCTATGCCTCAATAACCTTCATGGCTTTTAGCCAGATTTGCTCTAGTGTGTTCCTCTCATAAGGGGAGCCCATACCTGGACCCAGCACCACAGATGTGTCTCACTGAGCAGAGAGGAACGGCCACCTCCTTTGAGCTGCTGGCAACATCCTTCTGAAATGCAGTCCAGACTGAAGGGGATATTGCTGGCTCATATTCAATTTGTTTTCCACCAGAATATCCATTATCTTTCCTGGAAAGCTGCTTTCCAGCTGACTGTCCCCCACCCTGGACAGGTTCATAGAATTACTCCCCCACTCCTGTGTAGGACGTGGCATGAAGCCTGGAACTTCATGAGATCTCTGTGGGCCTATTTCTCCAGCCTGTCCAAGTCCCTCTGAATAACTGTGCAACCATCTGATCTGTCAACCACTCCTCCCAGTTTTGTACCATCTGCTAAACTGCTGAGGGTACATTTTGTTTCATGATCACCATGACCTTTCAAAGGTAATCAAGAATGACTTCATGATAACTTTGACCAGATCCCTCAGGACTTTTGGGTAAATCTCATCAGATTTCATTGTATCATGCTCACTCTGTCTGCACAGTTGATAACCTGACTTTATTCCACCAAGTGTTGAATTTTCCTTCTCTAGATTTTCCATTTGTCTCTGGGGCCTGGGACTGCTGAAAGCCAGGCCTAACAATAAAGGCTGAAGCAAAGAAAGCATGAAGTACCTCAGCCTTTCACATGTCCTTTGTCATCGGGTGCCCTTCTCCATTTCACAGAGGTTTTCTCCAATTTTCCTTTTCCTGTACACCCATAGAATCCTTTCTTGTTGCCCCTTCCATATGCTCCTGGGCTTTGCACCATCCAATCCTGTCCCTTTGTGTCCAACATGTGCAACTACAATCCTTCCAGGTCACCTGTTCCTGCACACACCTCTTGTATGCTTCCTTATGTTTGGTTATCATCCTGTAGGTCTCCTGACACTCTTGTATAACTTGCTGATCATCAAGACGAGCCACTCCTGAGTTTGGAGGCATGGAGTAGGAACAAGAAGTTTAAAGGAGACTCTTAAAGTCTGAAAGACTTTGAGTTTCCATCTAGATTAAAAAAATACTGAATTAGCTTATTTAACTCATTAGTTCATTCACTTGCTAAGTGACTTACAATGGAGTGTAGAAAACATTGCTGTAATGTGCTATTTGATCAGTTTGCAATACCAGACCATTTTGCTAAATAATCCTACACATAATACCCTTACACACGATGCAGTTTCTGAAGGAGAGTAAGTGAAGACTAACTCAAGAGCCATGCTGCATGACACAAAAGCATTGAGCTAACTGAACATATTACAGCTATAAAACTGGATCTGTAATTTCTGTATATTAGGACACAACTGAATTAACAGTCTTTGAAACTTTCTACTACACTAGGAACTCTTCCCTCTCTCCCCCTGCCCCAATACCAAGGCTACCCAATCAATGTTACATTTATCTGTTTTGAGAGATGTAGCAGTGAATACAACTTGGCAAGCATACAATTAAATAAGATGGACAGTCTGAAACACAGTAAAGCAAGACAAAGTAAGTGGAAGGAGCAGCAAAGAGATCTTGTGCTTATCACTGTGCCTTTGGCATGAAGAAGTAACATTTGGTTTTCAATGTCACTGTCTTAAGTATTTTCTTAAATGACAAAAAGCCACACTAAAACCAGCACAAACCAAAACTGGTGCCTATGAAGGCACAAGAAACAGGCTCAGGTCTATTGCTGAATCTGATAACCTCAGTGTTAAGTGGTAACCACTTAACACTGAGGTCTCTAAATACAATAGCTGACTAGTCAACACATGATAGTCTACACAAAGCCATTTAAATCTCTCCAAACTCAGAGTCCATAAGATTTGTGATATATATATCCCCCATTCGAGTGACATAAATGGAATAGAAAGAATAGAAAGCTTAAAGGCAGCTTCCCCACAGGAGCTTCATCGTTCTGTTGAAGAAGTGGGAGCAACTTAGCAGCTGCAACTAGGCTTTCTTCTTCCCAGAATCACACATCTTTATTACAGAAAAGCCTCTCTGATGATGCCACTAGCTTAAAACATGTCACTCACGATCTAGTTTAAAACATTACATGTACTTTGCAACTCGTGATTCAGTTGCCACCGGATCGTCGCATCACTGCAGCAACACACCTGAAAATCCATTATGTCAAGATGGAATTTGATTAAACTAGTCCCAGTCATACAAAAGTGAAGAAGGGCCTTTTAAAAAGCAATAATTTAATTACAAACCATGCAACAGAGAAAGGAAGATGCTGAACCCTCAAAAAAAGGCTAAAGAACAACAGTCCTTTCTCTTAACATACATTTAGTTTGTACGTTGTTCTACTTTCAGAAAAACTTCAGCATCATTAGTATCTGTTGTATTGAAGAAACAGATGCAATAATCTAAGAGCAATCTTTTACAGCCACAAATTTAAAAAATGTTTACAAATTTGATATTTTCAATGCAATTTGATTTTAAATAGCAAATAGGCAGAATACTACCAATAATCATTTTTATACACATTAAAAATTATTTTGAACTTTTTTTAGCTAGCACATCTTACAAAAATATTTTGAATTGTGTATTTGTATATAATTTCATAACAATAATAGGCAGCAAATTTGATTTAAGATATTAATTAGAAAGTTAGTAAATCAGATCTTCCCATTTTCAATAACTAGCTTATCTTGTGTGTCTGATATCTCCTCTTGAAAAATTAAAAAATCTACTTGATTCACCTGTAGGTGACACTGTTGGTCTTAGCCATACAATCAAAGAGCAACAGCATTCCTGCAGTCTGGAACAATGGTGTTTCCAAACCACAAATCTTTTTTTTGGTTTGTTTTTATATTTGTATGCTAGTACTTTTAAATTCCATTGTCTCATAGTTTAAACCCAGGCAGCAACTAAGCACCACACAGCCACTTGTGCAGTCCCCTCTGGTGGGATGGGGTAAAATTGAGGAAGCTCACGGGTTGAGATAAAGGGTTTAATAGGTAAAGCAAAAGCTGTGCACCTAAGGAATTCAAAGCAGAGCAAGGAATTCATTCACAACTTCCCATTGTCAGTGGGAGCCATCCCCAGGAAAGAAGGGATCCATCCTATGTAACAGTGCCTTGGGAATACAAATGGTCTCTCCGAACGTCTCCCCCCTTCCTTCTTCCTCCAGCACTGTACGCTAAGCCCTATGGTACGGGACATCCCTGTGGTCAGCTGGGATCAGCTGTCCCAGCTGTGTCCCCCTCCCAACTCCCTGTGCACCCCCAGTCCCCTCGCTGGTGGAGTGTGGGGAGAGGCAGAAAAGGCCTTGACTGAAAGCACTGCTCAGCAATAACAAAAACACCCTGTGTCATTAACACTCTTTCCAGCCCAAATCCAAACCACAGCCCATACTAGCTGGTATGAAGGAAGTTTACTCTATCCCAGCCAAAACCAGCACAAATTTTAATATCATATCTCTGCAGAGACAGTGATTTATGCAAGTGCATAAAGTTAAAGTGTTATATTAAAACAAAATATACTCTGATAAAGCCTAAAGTAAATGAAAAAATGTGCCCACTGGAGAGGGAAAAGGGAAAAAACAAGTCTATACTTATAGCAAGGGCTTTTAATCCAAATTGAGTATTTGTATTTGTTCATTTAAGTGCTGAAGTACAATGCTAAACAGTTCATCATTTACATGGAAAAAAAAAAAAAAGAAAAATACTCAAAACTTCTGGTTTTGAAACAGTTTAAAAAAACTTCTAGTAGCCAAATTAGGCAAGAATATAATTACTTCCAATAAAAGGGAACAAACTACCAAGAATGCAATTACAAAACAACCCCACCTTATATCCTTTAACTACAGAATACATAGAACAAATTTTTCCCTATTGTTCAAAATATCTGTAATTTTATCTGGCATCGTTTCAACTAGGTTTTTATGGCTAAACCAAAGATTAACTCCCAGCTTCCCACCTAATCTAAATAGAGATTTTAGCCAAGTGAGTCACAGCAAAGAGTGCCAGTCAATTACACATTTTATCATAGTATGTGACACTTGATTATTAATCACAAAGTATGTTACTCAAAGCCTGCACTAAAATTCTACAGATTATGCAATTACAGCAAGCAAATAGGCATGCTAGCAGAAGAAACAACTATATTTCAAAAGTAAATTATTTCAAATAAAATGTAAATGAATGTCTAAAGAGTAGTGATTCTAATTTCTGAAGCATGGAAGACTGATTTTAGTAAAACCTGTCATAAATGTAGAAACTAATTTAGGTCACAGACAGCACCTTCAGCTCCTTATAAAGGACTACTATTTTTTATTCAAACTGCTACTGTTTGATAATGTATAAGTACTTTGACCCACTGGCAAAATCTTAGCTATCATAGACACATGTATTAATGGAAGAGTCATAAATCAAAAGGGCTTCCAACAATTTCACTAGGGTACTGGAAGACTGATGCCAAAAAAAAGGAAGTACAACGCTGAAAGCACAGAATGTTATGCAATGTAGTTGTTCTAGCAACAAAAACAACAGAAACAATGCAGACAACATTTCAACTAAGCAACAAGCTTATTAGCTGAATCCACTGGAAAAATATCCAGAAACCTCTTATACAAGTCAAACTTCATTTATTTCTTAATAGTTTTCATCATCAGAGACTATCAAGAATCCTACACGTGATGTCACAGAGTTTACTGCCTTTATTTTGGAGGGTTAAAGAGTTCAGTCAAAGAATTAATATCACAGGCCAAAAGTTACCTCTGCTGTTTAACATCATTTTTTTTTCACCTGCTTTACTATTTCCCCAAGTTGGTGTAAGAAAGTAAGAAAACTGGGAAAACCATAGGCTTCATAAAGATGGCACCCACAGAAGAATTCCTTCCTTGCCTTTAAAGGGTCAGGAAATAGCACTTCAATGCTCAAAACCTGAAAACTTATTCCTGAGATGAGCTAGATGGGCACATCAGCATTACAGAAATGAGCACAACCTTCAAGGAACTGGGCTTCAAGTATAAGTATTTTCTCCAGCTTCAGACTGCAGTCAGTGCAGATTCATCTAATCCAGGTTATGTCTTCATTTCCCTTTTGTTATTCCGTATTTCGGATCTCTGAAGAGAGCAACCTTAGCTTTTCTCCCTTCTGCTTATCCATTGAAATACTTTCAGGATTCTACTTTCTCCCTCCAAAAGCTGAAGAGAATGAATTTAGCCCAGCTGAGGACTTGAGTGTTACTGGTCACAAACTTGAGTGTGACTGCTATAAACTGGGAGTGTACACTGCTTACTGATGGAAAGACTGCCAAGATCAGAACTTTAAAACACCCCTCACCATTTCAAATCTTGCAGCTATGCAAAGACACATCCCTTGTGATTTTATTTTAATTATCTTGCTTTCAGAACTAAACAATAATCAAGAAATACACTTAACATCTACAGAAAAAAAAAAGTAAGAAAAAAAATAGTAAGTCTGTGGTGTGCCATCAAGACTCACTGCCTCAAAGAGATCCTGGATAGTGGATTTTTTAAACACAGTTTTCCCTGAAGATAGCATGAAGCAGGTAGCAAAATTTTATTTTTCACATTATGAGAACTTCTGAAACAAAGGAGATACATATGGAAACAATGTGAAGTAGAGATGACTTTGGGATACAGAAATCCTAATGTATAAAAAATATTTTGATCCATCTTGACTCAGACCTCCACTTTAGCAAGGATTTCTATTCTAAATATTTTAGTATACTTCTCTCATTTGAAAGGTAAGGCTTTAACCTCATTTAAAGGAAGAAAGACTCTTATTTTAGATTGTGCGTAACTTTGAAGATTCAGAAGAAAGGGAGATTTCTTTCAGCAAGGTTGTACTACTGAGGAATATTCAGGAAGTTCTCTCAAAAGAAAGGCATGTCCCTTCTTTCTCTTTTATTAGATTTTGATATCTTCCTGTCCCAGTCCAAATGTTGATCAAAAGAGGATATTCTGCTATTGAACCCATGGCTGTGCATAGAATCCAGCCCTACTTTACATTCTAGGCATACTGGAAGAGGGAATATTAACCAGGTTCAACTCTGTTTTTGAATTAACAACTTGAAAAGAGGAGGGTTTTCTGTATCTGTGAGGTTTATAATCTCTGGATCACTTCTGAAGGCTACTTCAGGAAAGTTTAACTCCTCATACCAAAAGAGATATGTAGATTTTATTTCATCTAACACATCCGAAGCACCCTTTTGTTCCTGGAAGGAAACAGACTGGCATCTAAAGTCAACAGTAATACAGGTGTTTATAACAACTGCAAGTAAAAAACAAATAGGGCATGCAATAGGGAGAGGAAGGCCACTTAGGACAAACATCAGAGTAAGTGCTTACAGGGATGGACAAAATATACTGGATAAGAAAAAGGAGATTAGACACTAACAAAGCACAAAGAGACAGGAAAATAAAATAGTACTATCTTGCTTCAAAGGCACTTTAGATTGTATATTCTATGCAATTTTTCAGCCTAAGTTCTTCATATAATTTTCACAAAATGCAGTGAAAATACAAATGGGATAACAATTGACAATACCGGCCTTTTAAAAAAAATTGTACTACAGTTGATTTCTGTTAAAATGCAGTACAATCCAATAGCCTGTGAATTACTATTAAGGGAGAAGAGCTCTCAATATTCTGAACTAAAAACATTCATAATTCTTGGTCACATATTGAAACATTTTTGTAGGAGTGTGGTGATATGCAAGGCAAGATGACACCATGTTTACTCCTGTCAAGAATCACTATCTCATATACTTACTACATGCATAAGGAAAGTCACTTTATATGCATATTCAGCCTCTAATAGAGGGCTTTGTATATCCATGAAATGAGAAGCACACACATAGCAGAATATCATAGACTATAATGCTCCAAAATTTAATAAAATCTTCACAGGAAAAGTAGTAGGAATCAACCTCATTATTCACTTTTACTTAGAAGCATCTCTTATATCCTATCAAAGTGCAGGAAATGAGAAACTGTGTGGGAAAAATAAAGCTGTAGATGAAACAGCAGGCACCTCAACTTTATAGCCCTCTTTTGCTTCAAATAGTTTTGGACTTGATTAGTTTTATATTGCAGTTAAGAACTTGAGAAAAAAGCATTATTCCATTTTATTAGTATCAGATTCCAATAGGGAGTAAAGCCTTCATGACTTAATATCAGAGTCTATCAGCTGACAGAATTTATCAGAGTGATCATCCATATTACTCAGAGGTCCTGATGCCATTTGTTGTTCTCAGAACTACGTGCCCTATTCAGCTCTGATGCTTTTGTGGTCTCTGCTTCACTTCTCACTTCTGTCTTGCCATCACAAGTACAATTAATCAGCTAATCACTGAGATGTCAAAATACATTTGATCCTTTAGGCTTTCCTCTCGTCAAAAAAAGCATTATTTTCAGTAATCAGACAAATGTATTTACCAATGCAAATGCAGCTTACACGAATTCTCTTTTCATTTACAACACTACTGTTTACAAAGACATCATCAAAACTGTTGTATTACTCTTCCTCTTCAATAAGAATTGCTCTTTTGTTTTAAACTCCTCTTATTTCAAGTATGAACAGCTGGGTAAAGTTAAATAGAAAAATAACCTATTTTTCTATTTAAAATATAAGTGAAACAAAATTCTCTTGGATTTTGAAGTAAAACATCATTGAAAACAGTAAATTCATTTTAAAAAATCCCAAACTAAAACTAACTGAGCAATAACTAACTGTGGTAGGTCAACTGTTGTGTCTGGCAGATGCCCATCCAACCACCCTCTCACTTGCCCTCCTTTCCTGGACAGGGGGAGAAAGTAAGATAGAAAAACCTAGGGGTCAAGATAAAAGACTGGAAGGTCACGTGTTGATTACTGTAATGGGCAAAACAGACTTGGAGAAAATTACTGTAAATTAAAAATAGAGTACAATACTGAGGAAACAAAGACAAAACCCAAAAACCTCTTCCTGCTAATCCCCCTTCTCCCCAGGTTCAACTTCACTGCTTTGTTCCCAGGCTCTCTACATCTCAGGGATGGGGGTTACAGTCAGTCCACAGCTTCATCTCAGACATTTCTTTCTCACACTTCTTCCCCACTCCAATGTGGATCCCTACCACAGGATACACTTTCACAAACTGCTCCAACATGGGTCCTTTCCATGGGCACAATTCCTTCCAGGACCTGTTCCTGCATGAGCTCTCCATGGGCCACCTTTTCCTTTACTGCACCATCAACCTGCTGCAGTGTGGGGTCCTCCAAGGGCTACAGTGCAGACAAGAGCTCCACCATGGCCTCTTCGATGGGGTGCAAAGGAATCTCTGCTCCAGTACCTGGAGCACCTCCTTCCCTCCTTCTGCTCTGACCTCAGCACCTGGTAATCATTCACATTTTTAAACTGCTCAACATGTTCGGCACTTGGCAAATGAAAGTGGTATCACTTCTAAAACCTAAACCTCTGAAGGATGGTTTCTTAGCAAAATGTTAAGGTAGTTTTTACATAAACTGTTAAGAATCAACCCTGAAAGCAACACAATTTTAGTTTATACAGGTTTAATGGGCAGAGAACAAATATGACAGCCAGCTGCCCATTTTCTAAATGACAGTGCAAGTCAGATTTAGCAGGACTTTCTTCACCACCCAGACATGACAGCAAAAAATGTAAGCTTTGAATTTGATTAACTTGAACATCATGGAATTTTTTAGACTTCATAAAGAATGAAGGATTTTTTTTTTGTTTGTTTGTTTGATTTATTTTTTGTTTGGGCTTTTTAGTTGTTTAGGTGTTTTTGTTGTTTTTTTTTAAATGGGTGAATGATACTATAGGTTTTCCCACTTCCTGCCTTCATGAAGGAGGACTATTTTAGAAGCACATTAGGTTGAAAGCAGATTAAGGTCAGATACAGCTTCTGATTTGCTTCTAAGACCCCTTTCTTTAATCAGACATAAGATTAATTTCTATCAATCCATGACAGAAAAAGGACAGAGATATGTAGAGGCCTGCAGAAACCTAACAGTTTTGAAAATGTCTCTTTCTGTGATGTCTATCAGGCTCATGCTGACAGGCACAGCCTTGCAGTTCAGTAAATGTATACAACTCTTTCTGTGGGCCTTGAAGTACTTGAGTACTATGTAAACATTACAGAAAATCCAATAATATGTTTTAAATGAATAACCTTGCTTTCAGTATAATTAATTTTTGATCAATAAGAACCATAACAAAAACAGAAGTGCTTTTCTTAAAAAAACCAAACCTATATTCCTAAAGAGTTTAAAAAATATGCAATAGTTCAGAAGTGTCAGAATCAGGATAATTCACACAATTATAGTTTGATTCATTTTCTCATAATATTTATTTAAAAGACAGTAAATTTCCCTTTCCTGCTGTCTGAATCCCTTTAACTCCAACAATACGAGAATGAAGGAACAGAGATATGTAGAGGTTTATAGGTTAGGGAAATTACCCTGCTTTCAAAATTTGACCAGATTTGTTTCCAACTACTATATAATTTTAGCAACACAGAAAGCACACGTAATCTGGCCTTAACACCAATACATATACAGCAAGGCTCATGACATTCCGACAGTCCTCAAAGTAAAAGAAGAGATCTACGACCAATAAAAGTAATGTCACTTATAACTGCAGCCCTGAGGGAGGCACGAAATAAAGCAGAAACATTATAGAAAACTTATTTCAACATCAAAATGTCAGTCTCACTTACATGTACTTATTTGAATTAGAATGCAGGTTGTTGACGATTATACCAAAACACATCTAGTACAAAATTGCTGAGGTACTAGTTTAAGGGTGAGAAATATTCACACTAACTGAAATGCGATAGAACAGCAAAATAATTTTCCTTAAAAAGAAAATAAAATACATTTAACAGGGTAATTTCCAAAAACTATTTTTAAAGTTTATGAAGGTGGAAGAAACTGTGATAAGCTTTTACTATGTTATGCCATAGATCTTAATTTTGTTTCATGCTATATATGCATAAAACATTTTTAAAACATTATCTTCTCCTTGTTTTCTGATTCCCAAACTTTGATACCTTAACTTTGTGTTAAGGCCTGAAGACATTTCTGCACTCTGTAGAAGCTAGCACTGTTTTGCACAAGTTTAGGCATCATGGCACTCATCCCTCTGCTTACAACACACTGTGGCCAGGGCAGGACACTGCTTTCAGACTTCGTGATTGCCTTATAAATCTATACTGCTCCAATCCCAGCTGCATTCTCCCAACTTTTGAAAGGTAACTATAACTACTTATATTTATTGCAAATGCCAAGGTCAAAGACAACTGAAAGCCCACAAGCTGATTTGGAAGTTTTGTTGTATCATGTTCTAGACTGTTTGAAGCAAAGACTGAGTAGTGCTATATATGTACAATCAAGGAAGTTCATGAAGACAATCACCCAAATAATCCACTGCCTTCCAACAAAACACTTCATGTTATCCTGAATGGTACCCAGAAAAAACCACAAGTTATTGCTTATGAATATTTTCCATTTAAACATGAATACACCAAAACCAACCTACCAAACAATAGGTTATGGCTGAAGTATGCCTAATATTGTGAATTAAGTGATGTCTAAGTATAAGGTAACAGTATAAGGTAACAGTGTATGAACATGCTTAGATCATAGTAGGTCAGTATACAAACATGCTTAGACTGGAGTCAATAGGAAAATTATCAACTGTAGTGAAATAAACTTCCTTGAATTGTTTTTAATGGGAAAAGAAAGTGAAAAGCTAATCTATCTTTATTTAGACTATGAAAAAAGCTTTAATAAAGTAAGATAAAATCTCTTATAGAGAACCAGTACAATAACTAAGGTTATTTATTTTTGTAACAAGTTTATTTTCTCCTCCTCCCAAGTACAGTGAAGCACTTATTTACACACAAATTATGTGGTAATAGACCCTGAATCTTCTCTGCCTGAAGCATTAAAGCAACATGGTTACAAACACACACACTCCTTTTCACAAAAATATGAGCACAAGAAAGATGTGGACCTGTTAGAGAAAGTCCAGAGGAGGGCCATGAAGATGATCAGAGGGCTGGAGCACCTCTCCTGTGAAGACAGGCTGAGAGAGAGCTGAGGTTGTTCAGCCTGAAGAGAAGGCATCAGGGAGACCTCATTGTGAGTCCCTTAATGGGGCTTATATAAAGGAGGAAGAGGGACGTTTTACGTGGGCAGATAGTGCCAGGACAAGGGCAGGTGGTTCTAAACTGAAAGAGGGCAGGTTTAGATTTGATGCCCCATCCCTGGAAGTGTTCAAAGCCAGGCTGGATGGGGCCCTGAGCCACCTGATCTAACTAGTGGCACCCCGTCTGTGGCAGGGGCGTTGGAAGTAGATAATTTATAAAGACCATTTCAACCCAAACCATTCTATGTTTCTATGACTCTATGAAGGGAATTCGTCTCAGAGTTTTAAAACACATCCCACGTATTAAACTTGCAACTGTGGCTTTCATTGTATAAGATATGGGGAGCAGGTTAGAAGACTGACTGAAGAGTCAATAAACACTATTTTCATTTTTCTTTTTAAGGAAATTTCATTATTGGTGAAATCAGAAATAACTTATTTTAAAAGCTTATGAAGTGTGTTGGAAACACAGTAATGTCAAAGGATATTCAATAATAACACGGAAGTAAAATCATATCATGTATAATACCTTAGAAGCAGGCAGCAGCAAGAAACATAGCTACCTTCTGGATGAGAAAAAATGACAGCATAAAAAGCACAGAGAGAGTTATTGCTGAAAAAATGAGCTATAGAACTTTTTAATTGGAATATCTTTCAAAAATATTTAAAAGATTTTATTCCACCATAAAGGGAATAAAAATTTAAATTCCTTGTTATCTTTTTTGGCTAGCATTTATATACTCTGAAAATATTTGTAGAAAAAGTAATAGAGTTAGCTCCCACTGTACATTAAGGGTGCATTCCTGAGAAGGGAGACAGTTGCCAAGTTGTCAGATAAAGCAATTTTTCCTCATCAGGATAAGCACAACAGCTACAAGTAATAACTTACAAAATATACATCTTTAAATATACACAAGCAAAGTATGAAGGATGAAACAAGCAGGATGGAAAGGAAGCAGATTATCAGGATTGTCACTGAAGCGCTACTTCTAACTAATACCTGACAATCACCTTATTTTTACATCTTTCATTGTGACTGATTTGATTAATCTAAGGACAAAAATAAAGATGGTGAAAATACAACTGCTCAGAAAAGAGGAAGAAGACAACTGCCACAGGACATACATATCAGGCCTTCAGTTGCCTGGAAGAACAAGCTGAGATCTTTTAATGATCCCACCTGAAATACCAACATCTACTTCCAGTTGATCCTGCTCCCTGCCTTTTATTCCCATATGATTTATACTGTCCCTGTGTATATGAATTGTGTGCATGCAGCTACCTGCTGTAGCATTAATTCTTACAGGGAAAACTGCTTTTCTGTTAAACAAAGATACTTTATTACTTACACTACTAAAGGCTAGCAAACAGAGCAATGACTGGCAAAGCAAATCTGAAACTATAAATAAAGCAGCAACACCTATCAGAGTATTCCTACCTGAGAAATGTATGCATTAGAGAGGCTGACAGGTAAAATGAAGTTTTGAAGCAAGAATCAATTTAATACAGGGTAAAAAATGGTGAAAGAAACCTGCTTGGATGAAGTGGTTTTAAGTGCCTAGTTGAGCAAAGAAAGCTCATGAGTTTTCATAGAAAACAATATATGTACAAAGCAATAAGCATGATCCAGCACAACCGAGTGCCATTTCCTCCTTTTATAATAAGGTTGCATATTTGCTGTGCACTTTGTCATGCAGCAATAAAACACTGCACACTGCTGGGCTCCAGAATCTGCAAGAAAGGTAGCAGCAATTACATGGGTAACTCTTGGACTGGCATAACTCTTGTCCTCACCTTCTACAATTCTGATTAATCATAAGACTGACTAGCTATGACAAACAAGAGAAAAGAAAAAAATACTATCTCACTGTCCCAGAATTTTTGGCCTTTATATTTTTTTTCCTTTTAAGCCTCACAATGTTTTGGAGTGCAAAGACACAAAACTGAGCAAAAGCAAAACTGAAATTAATCAACACCTTAACTATAATTTCTTTGAAAATGTAGGAACTGAATTTTGGGTCACAAATACAATGGCTCCCAAATTTTTCCTCTTCTGGAGACCATTTTTCTTCCACATGCACTCTCCCCAAAGGTTTAGAAACTACAAATACACTTCAGATTAGTATTTCTATACTATGACATACCGACGAAAATGTAGAAATCCCTTGAAGGTAAGTTTGAGACAAAAAAAACGCCAATTTCAAAGCAATGAGATGAGTCCATGGCAGGGGGGAAAAAAAAAAATTACCCACATCCTCCCTTTTTTATTTCTTCTTGATTTTTATACATAAATCTGCTCTAGCCTCTTCCTCATAAAAAAATCAAGAATTATGCTGGTAGTGGCATTTTGGACCGAAATAAAAGAGCATGATGAAGCAGATAGTCTTCCTACACTGAAGTTATTATGTTCCTCTAAATTAACAATCTGTATGTATTAATAAGTTCCCATTACTATAGTAATTAAATTTCAGCTTTGTAAACTATTTCCCATACACATTTTTTAACAAAGCCTGAAATATTTTTTGTTTAGTTTCCTTACTTTTTTTACTGGATGTAAGCAGAGTTTCAATAATGAGGTGAGACTTTAAGAATTATACTGCAAATTAGAAGAGCAAGAGTAAATAGCTCTTTTCCATTCTACATTCATTCTCTTCATCCAGATTTGTCCTTACATTCAGAGCAGGCTTTTCCACTGTCACTTTCAGCTTCAGCAGTGATTATACATTATCTCTCTCTCGCTATTAAAAGCATGATCTACTTGATTATGTGCCATAGCTGAATAGTACTGTGAAAGCAGGAAGCAATTTTAAATGGTAATTTGGTATAATGTAAATAATTTCAATTACCAGAAGTTTCTGCCAAAAAGTTTTTTGCTTTGTTAACTCAGATTTTAGGTCGATGGTGTTGCAAAGTCTAATTGCTATTCACAACTTCATACTGGATTACTACTGCAGTGGTCCTCCTAATTATTAACTACATACTGACATATTTTCTTGTCATGTGAAGAGTTTCCTCTCCACTCACCACAAAAATGTTAAATACCTCAAAGCTAAGACTGCCAAAATATCACGCATCTGAATCAATAATTACTACAAGTTACATTTATAAATGTTCATATTGATAATACAACCAGGTCTTTTTTCTGTTTCTTGAACCATGCAGAATGGGAAAGGGTAATCACATGGAACTGTATGAAAGAACAGGTACAAAAGTATCTTAAGATTTTGCAAAAATGGTATTTCACTGACACAAACAGCATTTGCCTGAAATAAGTATGACACAAAATGTCTGGTAAACCAAAATAATCTCCATTTATGCAATGCTATTTAAGAGGCTAAGCCCACAAATTTTATTAATTTCTATGAATGTAGCCTAGCGATGTCTTGTACTTTTTAAGGACAAATGAGGAAAAGTAAGATAAGCTATTAACAGAAACCTACAGTTTTGGGTTTTTAACAAAAAAGAAGGCAAGTATTATTTTGACTTATTTGCAACAAGGTTGTTACAACAATTCGGATTTATTCGGAACTTACCATTTGCAGATCAAAGTTTCAACTTTTCAAAGATGGTTATTATTGAAGAATTCTGAATTTATATCAGTGTACCTAATCAGTGTAATTACAAACATAGTAATAACATTTCAGCTGCTTCACCAATACCATTACAAGGAGTTTGAAGAGCAGTGTACCCATGAAGTGGTACGAATACACACACAGAACAGTGTTTTAAAAAAATTAAGCATACCTGTGTTCTCAGAATTTCACCTTTTGACAGTTGCATATCACCAGTCAACTCTCTCACAGTAATGCCGAGCGGTTCCAGACGCTTGCTGAAGTAATTTGTCATTTCGGCTGCCAAAGCCTTCATAGGAGCAACATACACAATCTGCACCAAAACAACACTCACTTGATAAATGAGCAAACCCCACACTGTTGTTTGTTTCATGGCAACCATTACAAATCACAATTTATTGTGAAATATGATGCCAGGCCCTTACAGAGAAAAATCTTAATAGTGATATATGAAAAGTAGTTATCTTTGTTGGATAAGTGTGCAGCTGTTTATAGGACAATGGATTTTGTTTATACAGCCTCATCACTTTGAAAATTGGTTCTGCATCAAAGCTAAATACATTTTCATAGCTTTTTATTCACATAATAAGATTTTTAAAACATAAGGAAGAATAGCTTTAACAATAATGAAGTAAATTAAAACTAGCCTTATCTTTAACTTGGAAAAGTCTAATATCCTTGAGAACTTCCTGATTTCATATTCCATGTATAACATATAATAGATTTTACCTTTCAAGTTAAAAAGCTGTTATTTGGTTCATTAAACTCCTACCTTAAACTCATCCTTTTTGATAACACCATGCTGGACATGCTGGCGAATTTCATGTAGGATTGTGAGCATGGCAATGTTAGTCTTCCCAGCTCCAGTGGGGGCACAGATCAGCATGTTCTCATTTGTGTTGTAGGCAGTCTCAAAAACTATAGACTGGATTCGGTTTAATCTTTTCATGCCTTTAAAAGCAAGTTGTCCAATCTGTTAAAACAAACAACACACATATCTTGGATTTTTCATAGATGCTTGTATATGTCTGTGTGTATCTCTATACATATATTAATCATAAGAAAAAGAACACATGGAAACAAACCTTTGGATATGTATCTTAATATATTTATTATTCCAAGTTTTTTTTTTATTGTGAGGCTACTACTTCTACCCAACCCTCAAATACTGAATCAATAAAGAAAGCAAATTATAGCAGGATAACATCTGCTAAAATTAATCAAAACCTTTAGCATCATAGTATTTCACCACTTTTTTTTTTTTTTTTTTACTTAAGTGTGACCAGAACTAATACACAGTAAAAACATCAGTAAAACAGCATTAATAAGAAAAGAGAAATATGCATCTCAAAATATAAGACGACAAACTGTGACTACTCTATTGGAAGATAAGGCAGCAATACAACAGAACTCAAAGTTCAATTTTGCAAACACAGACACACAAATTGAGTAAAAACCCTCTCTTGCTTCTGAGTAAATCTCCATCTTGCAATTATTCATGTTCAGACCTTTCTCCAACAATATTTACAACAAGCTGCAGCCACCAAAAGAAATAAAACTTGCATGTATAGTTCCAAACAAACTTTGAGAATGTTTAAAAAAAAATTATAGTTATTAGAGAAAATTATGCTTATTATAGTTTAATACACGTTTAAATCTTATGAAGTACAAATCATCAATTACAGTAGTACTTTGCTCCTCTTGGTCTCTCTGAAAAATGATATTTTCACCAGGAAAGAACCACTGTACATAGACAGTGGCAATTTCTGCATTTGAAGACTATAAAACCTTTGCAATAGAACGGACCCTTAAAATATAAAATTAGTTTTCTAATAAACTTACTTTTTCTTAGTTACTTTTCAAAGATGTTTAGAATAGACTCCAGAACACATAGTTATTTCCTTTTTACTGATTTAATTACCTGCACTGCTTCTATTACAAAGAAAGAAAAGTATCTTACTGATATTTGGAGATTATAATTTGTACTTTACTTACAGGAAACAAAAAATATACAGTAAAGAACAGGCCTCAAAGCATCTTCTGAAGATCTCCTTTTCCATTATTCTGGGTGCTTTAATGAAATTACAGTGATTTGCTACAGTACAAGCCTTTCCAATACCAAATATTCTTTCAAATTCATGCCAATACTAAGCAAATAATTTGAGCAGGACTCAATTTATTACTACCTCAAGTAATGCAAGCTTAGGAATGAGGGCTTCATCAGCTATTTACATCAAATACTTAATTTTGCAACAACACTATCACTGTGCTGCAGCTTCCTTGTGGTAGTCCCACACGAGGGGCTATGATACAAATTACAAATTTAGGTTAATAGAAAATTTTCATAATAAATTAAAATGCTCTACTCTTAGATCTGTAGTTATGATGTACTTAATGACTAATCAACTGTAGTTTTATTTTAGATGACTTTGAACATGAAAAAACAACATTCATTGATACAGAAGTCAATGAAAATGCTATGCAATCAACACACTATTTCATTTTGAAAAACGTCCTTTTCAATTTAACAGTACCTTTGTCTTAGCAAAGCTTCTGGTTTGAAAACTTCCTATGCCACACTGAAAAACCAAGTGCTATTCAAATCATGAACTGCATTTGTATTCACAGGATTGACAAATCTCAAATATATCCAAATTCCTATTTTAAACTGTTGTCTTTGGTGAAAGAAAAAAAAGGTATTTAATACACGTAATTAGTGCACTTTAAATCAAGTTTCTTCAATTTTTTAGTAGCTGAATTTCAAGATTACAACAGTTTTCACTGCTACTTTCATTGCACAGTTTATTCTACTTGAAACGCTGCAGGAGGAAAGCTTATTTGTTTTGCCCCAAGTTTCATATACATAATGTATACTTTGTGTGTCATCTTCAAAATTCATTTCATCTTCATGAATGAGACTCTTATAAAGTATTAATGGTTTTTCTGGAGAGCCATTCAATACATTGGTGCTACCAGGGTTCAATCAGCTATTTTTATGGCCTCCTTAGTCATTTTAGGTTTCTAATTTGCCTGTTACTTCATTTTGAGATTGCTTGACAAGTCTTTGTAATTGGTTACAGTTTTCCTTTTCCCACCCATTCTCTCGAGTTGCTTTTAGAAGCTATTATAAACATTGCATAAAGTTATCACTGATAAACACCATTTACAGCATTTATAACAAAGGATCTACAGAGAGAAATTCACAAATACAACTGTTGATTACAGAATTTAACTAACAAAACATTGCATTACACAATATGTATGTAATTTAAAGAAGAAGTTTTTAAACAAAAGTAGAAACATTGCTGTCTAAGCAAAGTCCAGCCTAAGTATATTCAGAAATGGATGACAGGAATTTTTCACAGTCACACAGTTGAGTATGTGTGGCTTTACACATACAGGTCACCTTACATCTGTGTGATTGTTAATACCCTTAAATATGTCCTTAAGTTATCTTAAACTACTGCCTGTAAGAATATACTGTTCCAGCTTCTCTTAAACTCTTGAGTGTGCAGTGTAAAACATCTTTTTCCTTTACATTTGGCAGAAATTACATATACTATAGCCCTAGGACATGCAATTGGAAGCAAAAATGAATACATATTTAGAAAAATGAAAATAATTTCCTGTCTCTTTTTCTATTGGAAAATAGTAACACCATGGATTAACACTGACTTGGTAAGTAGCAATAAACAAACAGATGTTCCAGGAAAAACAGAGGAAGCTGTGCAGCAAATTAGAAAAATTAACTTCAGCTTGCCTTCTGGAAAGATGCTAAGTCTATCAAAACAGGAATATTAAGAGCAGAATAAAAATTAATTAAAAAAAAACAACCCATATAAACCTGGTTAAGAACTAGAAGTACTTTTTTAAATAATGGTATTCTGACCAGAACCTAGCTTTTCATTCACAACACTAATTAATTTTCAAGATGGCACTCACAAATGAATATACAACATTCAGAATCACAACACAGTCAATGAATAATATTGTTGGAAAGTTGACTCTGCAGGAATATACTAAGGATTAAAAAAGATACAAGAGAAAGTAACTCCAGAGAAAAAAAATATCCTAAGACTTCTTCAAACCAACTCCACGTTAATTGAAGAAATATTATCTTTCCTCTAAATTCCATGTTATTCCAAATAGTAAGTACAAGTGCATAATCCAAAACCAGTAGTTTTGCCCTTACAAAACAGTAAGGCAGCAGATGGAAATGCAGCAGTATGCACAGATTGACAGTTTGACAAAGGTGGTAGAAGATTTGCTTTTTTAAATTGTCATTTGCACGAACTACCTATTCTTAAAACTGAAAACAATTTTTTCCCCTCTGGCACACAAACATCAGCCAAGGCTTCCACACACCAATTCCTTCTCAGATAAACCAGTGAACTCCCTTCTTGCTTAAAGGACTGGTAGCCACTGGATGGCAGAATGGATTTTTTACTGAAAATGAATCAGATGCAACATTTTTTAACTTTCTATTCCACAGCTGATTTATCCCTAGAATTCAACACAAACCATAGGAAGTTTAAGCAGAATACAATCTGAGTGTTACTCTCAACTAACATGATTTCAAGCCTAAGATGATGCCATTTTTACACAAGTATGAATCAATGCGAAAAGCCACCGAGAAGCAACTTTTTCCACAAACCAGAGGATGCTCAAGGCAGCTGTGACATGAATGAATAAACCCCCTGATTTTACTTCAGTAAGCTTTCCAATTCTTTCCCATGGAATTTATTGTTACAACTAATGCATTTATGAATAAATGAGATTACACCTAATCAAGATATTTTAAGTCAGAAATTTAATCAGAAAGATATTTGTGTGTTGGTGCTCTAACAGCAATTTAAAAATAGGGCAAATTTATTTAAGTCATTAAAGTAATATTCATCAATGAGTCCATACGGTTCAGCCTGGAGGCAAGCTACAGCTCAGAAACACAACTGCTTTAGCAACACAGTAGTGGCAGTGTCTGCTTAAATAGCACAGACCATCAGCACTTCAGACAGAGTTTTAGTCATGTAATTCATCACCAAGACCTTGCAGAAATGTTCTATAATGATGACTTCTTCTGTCATATTATAACAAAGTAATAAGATTACTACCCATTTATTTTAGAGATAATCCATTTCACCCATAAACCAGGGTTGAGCTTTCAGCATTTTCCCTATTCATTGGCTTAATTTTAATGTAGATCTATTTTAATCGAAGAACCTTATATAGCTCAGGTGCAAAAAGTCCCATTCTGCAGTCAACTGTTCTAATACACTTTCAGTTAGAAAGATAATTGATATAACTGGTAATAGTATGACTAATCCATGCTTTTTTACATAAAAGCCACAAAATTCAGGATGCGAAGCTCTGATGTCCCTTGTCCTGACACATAAACAATCTCTAGGGTCATCTTTCCCTTTTGCTATTGTTTGGAATGTTGTTGGTTAAAATACACATCTATGCATACGTACTCATATACACACACAAACATATGTTTTTGTATGTATGTATATATACACACACGTTTTAATAAATACATTCCCACTAGACTTCTAAATTATGAACATTTAGTAGTCCTCCCTGCTTTCTAATTAGGCATCTATACACTTTACGTACTTCTGTGCCGGTGTAAATCCTATCCTGTTACTGAAGGTACACTCAGAAACAAACATAGATGTTACACCAGGGGACTTCTACACCTTCCCTCTCCTGATGATACTTTTCATATTCTGCTACTTCCATGAAAAAGTGAGATTTAGGAACATAAATAAATAAAATATAACTATATAAATAGCATAAAGGTAAAATTATTTTTATATTATCTTAGGAGCACTATTTGAGAATATAATTTCCTACCTGCCCCAAAGACTGAAATGTTGTCTTTCAAAGTGCGCATATACGTTTTAAGCAAAGACTCATAACATGTCAAAGAAAAACTGCATGATGTTTGGATCTGCTCCATTTAGCACCAAATCATATCAGTGAGATTTCATTGGACTTATGGGAACAATTTTTGAAGGAACAAGTAGCATACACAAAGATATGAAAATTATACAAGCGTACCAAATAGAGCTTACGATTGGCTTTGGGCCATAATCAGCATTACAATTTCTTCAAGTAAGTACAAATTATATCTCATCCAAAGTGTAGTACCTGAAGAGTTATGTGCTATAAAGGAAGCTTGGAGTAAAACACATTAGACAGATGCAAATAACAAAGGGCACCAGAGAACCAGCAGCTTATTTCAACACTGTACCTGCTGCAAGTGACAGGACTAGAACTGAAAGTAATTCTTGCATGGTATGGGCTATTCAGATCACTGTTAGCAGCAACCACAGATCAAAGAATCATTTAGCTTGGAAATCACCTAGTTCAGCGCATCTGCTTAAAGCAGGATCACTTACACTTACGCAGCTGTGTTTCAACTATCAACAAGGATGGAGACTCCACAACCATTCTTGGCAAGGTGTACTAGTGGTTGACCATTTCACAGCAAAAAATTACTCTCCTGTGTTCAGACGAAATTTCATGTGTCTTAACTTGTGCCCATTTCCTCTGGTGCTGCCACTGGGCACCACTGATGAGAGTCTGGCTCCTTCTTTTTACACCATTCTGACATCAGGTATTTATATACACTTGTCAGATCCCCCCTGAGCCTCCTCTTCTCCAGCTCTCTCACACTCCCCTCACACAAAAGATGCTCCAGTACTTTAATTAGATTAAGAAGTCAGAGGAATTCCTAGAAATGACAGGTTAGGAACCATAACCGTAAAATAATACTCTGACATCTTACAAAACAGAGAATCACAGCCCATATAAGATTTCATTGAATATGTTCTTAATTGGAATTAAACATAATCTTTTAGAAAACTACAAAGTCTTTTATTTTAAAATTATTACCACCTTCTTTGGTTAATGCAGTAGGTATTTAAGTAGCAGTAGCCATCAGAAACCAGGGAAATTTCCATACTTTCAAGTTATATTAGTGTCATCAAATTCAAAGCAAACGCTACAAAATTCTACTAGATTCTGACAGAGTTCACTAGAGTAAAAAAAGTATCCTGAGAGGGAAAAAAAAAATAAATCTATTTATTCTATATCAAAGGATCATCCCTGCTCAAAATTACTGTAACACAAAAATGATGAAAATTATTTTGATTTCTTTTGAATGCTGCTTCTAAATCATGATTAAACACTCTGTCTCCAGACCTTTCAGACTTCAGGTTTGCCAAACACTGAGAGCTTTATTGAATTACTCAGTTCTCAAAAATGTCAAAATTCTGGAGAGGTCATAACAGTGAGCACTGTTCAAGAAACAAACTTTCACTAAAGAAGATCCAGACTACATCCAGAGAAGTCCAGAACAGTTCAATTAAAAAACAAATTGCAGCAAAATCTAGGAGTATAATATTCTCTACCAACTATGGAAACATAGGCTCTTCTTGAAAAAAAGAGCCAGTAAAAAACAAAAAAATAGTCAAAGAACAAAATGCCTCTATCTCTGGTTTTGTGTATTTGTGGTTTTGTTTGGGTTTTTTTGGTTTGTTTTGTTTGTCATCAGTCCTGACTTCTGCTGTCTTGAAGAAAGATCTATTCAAAATCAAGAGGTTTTAGGGAAATATTTATCTTCATATATGACAGCTAAGAATTTACATGCCTGAAGCAATTTCAACAAAAATCCTTGTAGAGTCTATAGTTACACTGTCACCAACTCCATATATGTTATTCCCTTGATGAATGACACTATACAAACAACTGCAGCAGTCATACCTTTTCTATAGCGTTCTGAATTATTCAACCATTTACTCCTGTACTAAAAAGTCAACATTGAGAAATATTCTTGGGTTCAATGTGTAGATTAAATCCAAAGATATATACATGTATATACACCAAATCAGTTTGAAGGAAATGAAAGGACAGCACTATGGTGCAAAAAGGCTTTCACTGCTCTGAGTTAAAAAACTGAAACAGCTTGGGGGATCTCCTCCACTCACTGGGGGAACTGTGTTGTGTTCATCAACCTAGTTTTAATATGACAAAAGATTATAGACAGAGTTATTATACCCTCTGGTGATCTGATTTGAGGAAATGGATAACTAAGTGTTTAGAATGATTTTTCCATAAAAGCAACTATTTCTACAGCAAATGTACAAAAAATTTTGGCATCCAAACAGACACGCAGGAGAGATTCTGATTTCAGTGACACTGCTGTAAACTCAAAAGTATCCAATGTCAAGAGAGTTATTCCAGATTATAGCAATGAAATGGAGATCAGAACACAGCCTCCTCTTAGAGCTTTCTCATGCCATTTGTGAATTACACAAAAAAATTACCTTGAACTAATGCAGCAGAAGGAAAATTGGCAACAGTTGTGGCATTTCCTAATAACCTCAGAAGTTAAAATCTTATGAGGATAGAAGGATTTGGGTTTAATTTGATCACATTTCATCCATATGAAATGTAACCAAAGAGAGTGTTTCTTCCTCATAAAATTTAAGAATATTTTAATGCTGTGCAAAGCTAAAACCATGGGAGAGTGAAACACAAATAATTGTACAAATTTTAGAAAAAAAAATTTAAATACACATTCAAAATATCTACAGATTTTTAAAAAAACTTTTTACATGTCCTGGCCTGCTATGTATTGATATCTCCACTATCACTATCTCCCTGACTTTTTGAGATGGAGCAACCAGGAAACAGATGATGTTCATACGCCACAGTCTACTCTTCAGGTTTTGTTGTGTTTTTTTTCCAATTCAGGGATCACTCTCATAATTTCTTACACTTGTATACAACTAAAAGACACTCCTAGCTCTGTTGATGGCATATTGCTCTCATAATTTATTGTCCTGGGAAAACACAGTGCATCTCTAAGAAGAAAAAAAAAACACTGTTATCATGCACACTGACTCAACTGCAATCAAAGAGTTAATATAGAAAGACCTTCCCTAGTTGTTCAAGAACACAGACACTGCAAGACAAAGGGAGAAACCCAAAAAATTATAAGAAAAGACAAGGGCATTGAGAAAGCAACTACATACATTCTGGGCATTGAGAAAAAAAAGTTAGGCTACTAACACGCAGCATAAATACTGAAGTCTGTTTTTCTAACCAATATAAAATTGCTTCAGCTAACTTTTCTCAGGTATAGAGATTATGATATGAAACTACACAAAAATTACTTTTTTGAAAGCTGAATTCTTGTATGAATTGGCATTTATGAACTAGTTAGAAGAAATTTGAAACAACTGCCTCATATGAAGAGAAATTTAATTTATTCCTTTTCTTCCATATGCCTGTTGCAGTTTTGAAAGAATATGTCAATGCTAACATTAAAAAAAATTAAATTCTAAGCAGGAAGTTGTGTTGATGAGGGCATACACTCATCTTAAAAAAGGTGTGGCTACCTCAACTAGCCTACACAGACAAGTGGAAAATTTAGTGGAAATGAAGAGTATGGACAGAAAACAGCAGACAGTTTTTGGCCAAACCTCAAAAGTAGTGACATTGAGGAAGAGACAAAATCAAGATATCAGACAAAAGGAATCTAAGTCCTAACCCTCCCATTCCACACAGACTTATGTGAATGACTGAGGTATGGGTCAGGATAAAGACATGGAACTTTCTGAAGGACTGCATCCAGACACTTGCATACAGCAATTCTCAGGAATCAATAATCTCAGGATTAATGAAAAATTGATTCACGGAAAACTACAGATGCACAAAAACTGAAAAGCTCAGGAAATGGGTAGTTCCTGCCTTGCAAACAGCATTGCAGATTCAACAAAGCTTTCACATATACTTTGAAAAGTGCTTCAGGTTACACCTGGACCAGATATTTTGTTTTCAAAGATTCACAGAATGGGTCAGGCTGGAAGGTACCACAGTGGTCCAACCTCTCTGTCAAGCAGGGTCATTCTAGAGCACATTGCACAGGATTGTGTCCAGATGGTTCTCAAATATTTCCAGCAAGGGACAAACTGCAACCTCCTGGGACCTACTCCCATGCTCAGTCACCAGCACAGTGAGAAGTTCTTCCTCATATTCAGGTGGAACTTCCTGTGCATCAATTTCGACCTGTTGCTNTCAGGCTGGAAGGTACCACAGTGGTCCAACCTCTCTGTCAAGCAGGGTCATTCTAGAGCACATTGCACAGGATTGTGTCCAGATGGTTCTCAAATATTTCCAGCAAGGGACAAACTGCAACCTCCTGGGACCTACTCCCATGCTCAGTCACCAGCACAGTGAGAAGTTCTTCCTCATATTCAGGTGGAACTTCCTGTGCATCAATTTCGACCTGTTGCTTCTTGTCCTATTGATTGGCACCACCAAGCAGAGCCTGGCTCCACCCTCTTGACACCCTCCCTTCAGATACTTGTAGACATTGATGGGGTCCTCTCTCGGTTGTCTCCAATAGTTTTGCTGCTATAGTAGCTATTTACATACAAACATCCTTTTTTTTCTTGATGTAGTCAAATTATTGATGCAAAATTTGAGAGAGGTATTCTTATTCAGCCTAGATAATACACATGACAACATGCCAGAAAGTCTCCATGTAAGGCATATACACAGCAGGAAGGTAGTCTCAAAATTAGAGGTCCAGAAGGACAAAAGTCCAGAGGTGTCAAAAGCAAGCAGAAGAATCAGGAACACAGAAAAATATCTCCAACATAGTCTCAGATTACTCAGAAAAATAAGTCCATCCTTTTCAGATTCAGGGAACATAGGAGAGAAGAAGGAATATTTGCAAGTAAGTTTCCTTCATTATATTAGGTTTTATGACAAGTAATTTCTAGGAATAACTAAATAAAATCATATTCCTCTATATTTTATTTACTGCAAATGAAAAGTTCTTCTTCTCCTCATTAATTCCCAACAAGCTATTATTATATAAGGCATACTTATTTATTAATATAAAAACTAAAAATAACTCCACTCTTATTTGATATGTCCAGCTCCAATACTCTAACCAAAAGATTAAGTGCTAGCATAATTTCAATTTTCCAATTAAACTTCAGAAAAATTATTTCGTTGTAAAAAGATACAAAACATACACAAAATCTGCTTCCCACTTTAAGAGACTTTACATTATTTTTTGCTCCTTGTTCTGCTGTCTCAAACAACTAGTCTTCAAAAAGTTTAAAAGTTTCACTGTATTAGCATTTACTGTGTGATCGTGAGGTTAATGGAAACTGTAAGTCTGAGCTGAATAGCCTATCAGTTATAAAGTCAACCTTTTAGTCATATAGCTCCTCTATCCCAAAATCTTTTAAAAACATTTTAAATTATTTGATGATTTCTAAGTGAATCCCTTGATGAAGTATCTCAGTCCCATTTCTATCACTGAAAGACACACCCCATTCTTATCTAAGATAAAAGATTCATGTCTTAAGGACCATCCTGAAACTTGTGCTAATTAAAGACAAACATTAAAATCTGACAAACTACAACTTACCTAAAATATTTTGAGTGAGAGTTAATCTTCTAAATGTTGCAGCATTTCAGAACTAGCATATACCTCCCTCAACTTTGCAAATTCTTGCTTTGAGATCATATTTCTTAAAAATTAAAACAAATTTTGGTCTTTGGTATAATTTGAACTAGAATCTAAAATACTATGTTGTATTTCACTTTAAATGAAGACCAAATATTCCTAAGAATGAAAGTGTGCCTTCAGGGATAGTATCAAAGTAAAGCAGACTACTGCATTCTTCCACACTCATACTATGAAATTCCACTGAGAAATGGCTATTCCCTAAACAGGATGCAGCAGAAGCACGTTATTCATTCTCCAGTCTTAATTACCGAAATTACTAAAACCACTTGGAATTGTTTTAATTAAAAACTTTACAGATTTCTGTATGGGCTTCATACTAAAGTCCATATTCATGTCAATGACATATATATGACCCCCTAAAGAATGAAAAATTAACACTTAACAAGTTGTTTTCTCAATTTAAATATTTCATTTGTTATGATCATTTAATGAGGCCAAAAAAACCATAACAGCTGCAAAGTCACCAGGTAGACATAATTGGATTTCAAATATTACAGTGATTAAGTAGAAGGGGAAAAGAATGCTGTGAACCAGAAAGCTGGATTTCTTTTGGGCTACATGCAGCTGCCCTGTGGAAGAACATGTCTACCTGAAATACTTCTTGGATTTTTATTGGTCATTGGGTTTTACTCTACAAAATTTAATACATAAAAGTCATCCAAATTACAGTAGCTGAACTTCACAATTTGGAGCCTAAATATTATCTTCCTTGAAAGCAAGGAATTTTGTTTTTAAGAGCAGGGTAACAACATTTCATATCACTGAATAGTTTTGAAGCACAGATCTCTTTCAGTATTTTATTTTTAAATGACCCCTAATTAATTCAGTACTATTTTATGCATGCAAAGACATTAGTTCTAACTGCTCATGTAGAAACAGATATTTAATCTGTTAATGTAGAAGGCACTTCAGGATAATGTTTTCATACTATTTACTTTAGCTTACCTTAACACTACAAACTACTGCTTCCTACAAAACCTGACAAAAACCAGAAAAACTATCAGAATGTTCTGGAAGGTAATTATAGCCAAAATTACTAATAATTTTAACACATCAAGTAAAAATGAAAAAAAAAAAAAGGCAAACAGAAAAATATTCACAGAGGAATAACTATTGCTGTCATCATCTTTCTACAGCTCAATTTTCTTCTCTATTTCACTTAATTTCACACTTCTCCTGCCCAAGATGGAAGCCCTGTTTTACAATATAGATATTAGATGACTTTTTCCTAAATTTTACAAGAAAAGCCTACAAGCATAGTCAGTATTTTTTTCTACAAGAACACAGCAATTTTGTTCTCATGAATCTCAGCTAAACTAGTAGCATTCACAGAAGTTTTCCCTACTGGAAAACAAAAGGTAGGTGAGGGATGATGAACTTGTGTGGTAGGGTCACCAATGTGTGGGAACAGTAAAAGTTTAAGTATAAAAAGACAAAAAGTACCACAGTTTCAAAAGCTATTTGGAAAATTTGTCTAATTACTTCTGATGGTAAAATTTGTTTTTGTTTGTGCATTACCATCAACAGTGAATCAAATATGCTACAATGGAAAAGGAAATATATACTCTCACAAACCCCCCTGAGCCACATCTCTCAAACTAAGCCAAACAAAAGCTGAAAACTTGCTCTTTTGGTAGCATAATCTGCTCCAGACTGGGTGCCTCCATTAGTAACACACTACACACAGTGTAGCTGAGACTTCTGGCTGCCAAATCTGGGTTTGTATTTTATTAAAAGAAAAACTAGTTATATAAATGAGAAAGTTGCTCAGAAGTGGTGCTCTTCTGCACAAAAAAACCCCAACCATGTTTTTTAAAATTTCTGTAAGTATTCAGAATCAGTTTCACTGGATAAATCTTCACACAAATTAAAATCCTGACAGGTAAAAGCAGGTACTTTGTTAGATTACTTCTAGGTACAGGCAGATGCATCTACTCCCACAGTGGCTCAGCAGGTGTTTTTCAGCAGCTGGTGCCCTTTACTGGTTTGCCTTTGCAAGTGTTCCCATCAGATTTTCAACCATTTTGGAGGCAGCACTACAAAATATACACACACTTGGCAGCTGTGTAGAACACTGAACAGGCTTAACATTTTATTCAAATCAGATGCAGTCAATTTTATCTCATGTTAATATTAAAAAGTCCATTTCCCTATCCATATTTACTATTTGCACGAAAAGGAACAATCTAAACAACCATAAGAAAATATGACTCTTACAAGACAGTACCTACTAAATATTTTAAAGCAATTTTTGCTTACTATATTATACACTGGAAGCTAGTTTAAAGAACAGACTAGAAGAAATTAAGTTCTCTACATTCACCAGTACAGATGTCTCTATTAAACTTTGACCCATATTTTCAATCAATTGTTCTTCTCTTTGAACTTCTCTGCCCAAGAAGAGACAACTCCAGATTTTACAGAGCTCTTTTCAATAAAAAAGGTTGCACATAACTAGCACTTAGAATAAACAGTCTCTCCAAATGAGAAGATCTGTTAAAGTTTCAATTACAACCTTGCTAACAAAAGGACATTTAAAAATGTTATTTTATATTCATAATGATTTTTCTTGCTTAATCTACATTTATTAGTGGGTTTTACCTGTTGTCATTAATATCAAGCCCTTGAAAATAAAAACATATGTAAAAACACAGCGCAGACTGACACAACAAAGAGCATATTTACCAGTTTTTCATAGCATCCTTGCCACTCTCAACATCTCCAGTGTCTTAAACGTGGTTTGCTCATGTAACACAACCATCACACTTAGAAGATGTTAAAAGGGTCTTATTATGAGTACATAAATAAATAAGCTAACACCAAAAATAAGTAAATCTGTAATGTATTTGTTGAGACAAAAGGGTTCAAACTGGAAGATTTGGCAAGGAGGTAACAGTTTTGCTCGAAGTGACCTTGCAGCTGGGACTGCTAAGTGTGTCAGTGTGTGAAAACTCCATTTTGTGTTTTAGTGATGAATAATTTTAGTGTTGTTCATCCTCGGCCTGTTTTGAGATGTATTCTGAGAAGAATTCCTGTGTTGAGATAACACACTTACAGACATGCTTGAGGCTCCTGCTGGGAGAGAGACATCACAAAGGCAGAGCCTCGTGATAAACTGCAAATGTGCAAAGCCCTTTGATATATCAGGCCTGATAGTGGGGCTGCTACCTCCCCCTTCCGCCTCTGCCCACCAGGATGAGCTAAGGCTAAGGCAGTCTGTGTCCTTATGTGGCTCTGCCTGCTGGGATGACCTAAGCCTAAGGGAGCATGTATCTCCATGTGGCTCTGCCACTTAGCCTTGCTGGTGAGGTATTGAAATAAATTTACTCCTTGCATGGCAGCTGTGGTTTGGTGGTCACCTGTATATGTTGATTCACATGATATTATACAAGATACTATAGCCTAACAGCACGTAAAAAAAATTTTTTAAAGAAAAAATATAAATGCCTTGATAATCTTAAAAAGATTAAAAGCACAAGACTACAAAAGGTCTTGAACAGCGCACATGAGACTAGGACAAGTGCAACTGAAAGAAAAAATTATCAGATCCTATTTTAAGCACTCAATTTTAAGATACTACAAGGTAGGTAAGGGCATTATATTAGAGCTAAAAAGCAAGGAGGAGCCTATTGGTCAAAAAGAAAATATAGTCTTTCATTGAAAAGTCCTATGAAAAATTTGTGTAGATGAGCTAAGACAGCACATGCTGCAAAGGAAACTTTCATTCAGTCTGATTCTAAACGGATACAACTTACCCAGTGTCAAACCAAAGAAAATAAAGCTGCTGTCAGCCTACCAAAAGACAGGTTTATGGCACAGATACAGAGGGAATACCATTTTGGAATAAGAAAAAGTTACATTGCAAACCACTACACTGGTTGCTTTTTTAAATCAGGGACATACTGTGCAATCTGGAAAGACTTGTGGGTTCAAGTGGTTATCTATCAATTTCTCCAATAATCCTGGTAAACCAAAATTTTAAGTATCTACCATACTTCCCCATTCTTAGGGGACAATAATAAAAGCCTGCTTTCATTACACTTTTCTGGTGAAAATCCTTCCAATGTGTATAGTCTATTTTTAAATGGTCACATTACAATTATTCCATCCACAGCATCATAGCAAATACAGGCTTACAACTGATCAATTATATAATGCCTAGCTCCAAAACTCATGTGAGATGTGATGGATTTGCTTCCTTCACCTTCATTCCTCCCCACCATAAAGGAGGTGAACTGTGGCATTACTTCCACAAAGGTGGATAGACACATATTGTTCCAGTAAGTGCAGGCTGCTGCTCAGTGAAAGCTGCCTTTTGCTCTTCATAGAATCTGACATAAGATCATGCTTCAGTTCTCATCTACCTGCAATTATTCATCATCATCCCCTCTTCTTTTGCATCCTACATACATCTCTTTTAGAGACGGAGATTGGCTTGACTATCTTCTTTGCATACAGATCTTTCTTAAAAATAAAATAATAGAAATCTGGCAAGCTGAGGGAGGCAAAGAGAAAGATACATAAAATAGTGGTCTATTAAAAAGCCTCTGTTACTTTAATAATCAACTCTGCATTAATACAGAATATATATAGATATGCACAGCCCATATACATGTTGTATATATGTGTCCTACATACATAAACATAGTTTATAAAGGTATTTTACCTATCTAAAATGTATATATTACTTTTTTAAGTCTATAATAATCTTGGACTGGGATTGGATAAGACAAAGACTCCAGAGAAGTCACACCTGCCTAACACACAGATGATTCAGAGAAAATAGTTTCAATTTCCCATCCTATGTTAAGAGATAAATCCTCTCAAAGACTGTAATATTATCAAACATCTTTTTGGTGAATCAAAAATCAGAGTCTTTGAATTCTAAGGGTAAACCACAATCCTTACTGACAAGTACCACTGCATTTCAAAATATTATTTTTAAAAAATAATTATAAAAATTATCAGACTATTCCATTTCTTTTTGTCTTTTACTATCACTACTTTAAAAGAGAAAATCTTTATGATCAGTATACCTCTCTTGAGATAGTTCTTTCTTTTCTCTCTTGTTTCAGCGCTAGCTTAAGTTCTTATTCTAATATTCTAGGAAACCTGCTTTATATTTTGATAAAGATTTCAAAGATGCAAAAACACTCTCCTCTGAGGAGAAAGCAGATATAGGTGGAACTATGTTTGGAACAATAATCTCAGATTATTGGACAAATTATCCCTCTGTAAAGTATTTATTAATCACATATTTATCCCTTTATATCTACCTACTTCATCACTAATCTTCTCTGTTGGTATTAAGTTTTCAATTTCTCAAACTCCTGGTTTTTGGAGGGTGGTCATAATTGCTGGCCCTCCCAAGATGTGCTCCTAAGAACTCTGTGTCACTGTGGCTGGGACATCCACTTGCCATGTTAAATCAAGAAATTCAGACTTTCACATTTCATTATGGAATTAATTCAAAGTTATACTATAACATTCATAAAGCCTTGCTATCCCTGCATGTACCTGTATTTCAAATACCATATCAAATCTATTTGACATTACCATATCAGGGGTTTTTTTCCCTCTAAATTATTTAGATATGTTTTTTGTTTTAAAGATGTTACACAAAATAAATAAGGTTAGTAATCTGGCACACATTAAAATCAGTGATCCTATTAAACAAAAATCCCCATCTTACTGGCAAAGGAATATTAGAATAATAGAAACGTTATATAATTCCAGAAAAATGTTATGGTACCATTTCTAGTTTTAAAGGCTATATGAATAAAGTAAGACATTTTTTCAAAATATGTTTTGATTTATCATAAGGAGAACATGGTTCTCCATTGCTAAAAGAAAAAAGAGCTTCTTAGCATTCAGGAAATCATATAGTCATATCTCTCTTCAGTGTAAGCTGCAATCAAGTGAGGTACATGTTTAAAAATACATTCAATGAATTATATTCAAGTACAGCAAGTGTCTTTCAAAGGGGACGTAGTAGCCAGCCACAGAGCACATTTGTATTTCTACAACATGAGATTATGGGTAAATTTAAAAATCAGAATACCACTTTACAGCTTGCACATCATAGCAACAGCTCTTTTTGATGAAGACTTAATAAACTATTTCTAATAAGAAACAGGATCTTCTTAATGGGAAATATGATAATTTTATACGAGATGGACAATAAACTGCTGGTTTGACATGAAGCACATATTTTTGCTTGCTTTTAGCCGAATCAATAATATTTATTCCTAGAACTTAGAGAAACAATGCCTAAAAGCTTAATTTAAGGGTAAATGAAATAATCAAACAATTTGATGCAGAAATTTTACATAATTGCATCTGGAATTCTAAAATAATGACAGAATACCATTAACTCATATATTGAAGAAAATTAAGCCAGAATTTTTAGACTTTGAGATTGTCATCGGTGTTGAACCTTAACTTCAATATTTTTGTTCACCTGTTATTGCACATATTCAGTCTTCTTTGGACAACTTCCCCCTGAAATATGAAGACAGACTGAAATCCCTAATATAAACTACCAGCCATTAAAACAGTTGTACCTTAACCTACCTGGTTTTCCTTGTCTTAACTTGGGACTAATGATTACAGAAATTGTAAACTTTCCTTAGAGCAATTTCTGAGTATAATTCACTGGATAAATGACAAGATTTCAATAAAATGAAAAAATTTTTTTTTAATTCTTCCATACAGTTCAACCATCAATTGTTGTTCGGAAAATATGCAACTGAAATATGCACTAAGATCAAGTTTGGAATTAATGATCCAATATTCTGGATGTGAAAAATGTAATTTATCCAAAAACATGCATACTTCTATTCAGTAGACTTACCTTGTACAATTTTAAAAACAAGAAAACATTACAGGAAAAGAGAGAATATTGATTTTGTAATAATTCCTTTGCATAATACAGAGAGAAAAAAAATACCTTTCTTACTTAGATCATTAAGCAGAGCTAGTAAAAGGAAATGGAAAAAACATGAAAAAAAGAAATAAATCCTACCCTGAACATCCATTTTAGGTAAAACGCTGAAGTAATTTTTCAGCATCAGCAATTTGTTAGATAAAACCTATTTTCACAATCTTGAAGAGTAACTTTCTCTGACCTGAGTTTATGACTGTAAAGGTACATTTATTTGGCAAAAAGTCTGGCACAAAACCACGTTTATAATAAATACAAAAAATATATTTCACTAATGGTCAAGCTGCATGTCAGCTGAGCAAAGATAATAAAATTAAGCTTGTGCTTACCCCATTTTTAAAATTTTCATTATTGAAACAACCTAGTTGGCATGTCACTTTTACAAATAATAGAACCATAATACTTCAGATTAAGCTGGTGTGGCTGACAACTACTTATGAACCAGCTGTGCTCGAACTGTGGTAAAACCACAGTTCTCTGAAAAATAATAAATGTCAGGAAAAACAGATATCTACAGAGGGGGTTGGGAGTGGGATTTATTGCCTTGCAGTAAGGTAAGAACCTTTTGCAACCCCTGCCATGGGACACAGTGCACCCATCTACCACTGAACACCAGCGACATTCCTGAGCAGCAGCACAGCTCCCTCTGTGCCACCAGCTCCTGCTCCCAACTCAACATGTGTAGGAAATAAAGAATATGAGATGACACAGGTGGAGCGAGACTGCTGGAGGAGGTGAAGCAGCAGCTCAGACCACAATGGAGAAAGCAGAAAAAGGAACAACACAGAAAGCAGAAGAGTGCTAAAGCCAGCTGTTTATGGCATGCTATGGTATGTTAATATGGCTGCTAAATTGTGCAAGGTTGGTTACTCCTGATCTCATATTTGCAGTGCATAATGGGGTTAGGTAAGAATGGTAGCTACAAAAACTTGGGTCTTTGTCAGTTCATAAGAGTTTCGTCTTAGCATCTGTGCTCTTTCAGGCAGTGATTTCACTAATCATGAAGTTATAAACTCTTTAGGAAAGCTCTGACCCTTTTCAAGAAGACCCTAACTAACTAAATACTTACTTTGAAAATACCAGCCATAAGATTTCAGATAATATACTACTAAAACCACCTTAAATGTGTTATTTCTTCACTCTGGTGTGTAGTGGCAGATGCATCCTGGCTACATTGCCAATCCTCTAATAAGAAACCTGTGTTAATATCTGCACTGTTTAAGGCATTGCTGCTGCCTTTGGTGTTGGGTTGTAGAGGTTTTGTCATTTTGCCTTATACTTCTGCATAAGAAACTATTAAAAAAGGAAGCATACACATGTTTAAAATGTGGTTAATATGTGGCTTGTTAGAACTAGTGTCTAGAGGAATACATTTCTCTCATCTCTTCTCAACCTGTGTTTACTGGAAATAAGAAAATCTAAATCTTAAGTAATACATTAAAGCATTTAAAATGCAAGATTACTTCCAATTTATATGATGCGGATCTTTAGCTTTTGGCCAACAGTTAAAAATATAAATGAACTCTTTATCAACTCAGTTCTGACCTTAGGAGTTTTGAAGATGAAATGTAACAGTGTATCTGCAATACACGTTTGTTACACAGTCAAATACTCCCCCCAAACTGCTGACAATGTGATCAAAATCACATAGCTCATGAAAAACAGAGAGTTTTAAAAAATATCTTTGTGCAAATGAAAACATATAGACCAAAAAGAAAAGGAAGACAAATATTTATAATTTTTAATACCATCGGGATTTCTCCATAGAATAGCAAGTGCTTAGAGTGCCCAACACCTAATACTCAAAAACCCAGCAACAATAAATGGTTTGGTTGTTCTGTGCTTTTTTTCCCCTCTGGATTATGGGTTGTATGTATATTGACTTGTTAAACAGACTGAGTACCTTAATCTCTCTGTCTAGATTAACTCAATGTTTTACATGAAAACCGGTCTACCACTAATGCCACCTCATAGTAGTCAACAGCAGCAGAATTGTCAACTTCCTCACGATACCTTTAGAAGTGCCTAATCATGAACTATCTACAGTTATATTTACTGTCATCTCTACTCCTTGCCCACCTACTCAAATTTTAGGTAATCCTGCAAACATATCCATACAGAGATACAACAGAGGTATTTTATGAGCACCTATACATGCCTAGACAAACAGCTGAAAAACCCTTTAATATGGGGAGAAAATCTTCATGCTCTCTAAACTGACTTGTTAATTGGAAAAAAACTGAAACACCAACCAAAGTGGTCTCTGATCTTAGAGATTTAAAACCGCCATGCCAACAAACAAAAAAAATTTTGCCCTAACCAAGATACTTACATCTTGACTAGGTATGTCTTAACTTATGCATTGGCAATTCCAGCCTCTTTTAGCTCATTGATAAAAAAAGTTCTGTTCAACAAATTTCAAATCTCTGTGTCCCATTAGTGGAATCAGGAAGCTGACAAGTCCTGCAGCTGGACAAACTTCATAAATTTGTCACCTGTTGTTGCAAATCAATATTAAACTTGGGGGCAGGAATTACATAAATCTGTGTTCAAACATTCAAAATTGTATTTATTGTTGATAGTTCTATTTGATATCATGAAATAAGAATAATATCAAAGAGTAAAGTTCTGAAGAAGATTGTTTCTATTTCAAAATTTCACTGTGAAACTGAAAAGCAGACCTCTTGATAATACACAATCTACAAAGCGGAATTACTTATTAAATTTGTACAACTGATGCATTTTTTAACATTTATTTTAAACATTATATGTGCAAAAATCAAGAAACATTTTATATAGGTATTTTCCTGTCTGAACAATATTTTCTCTGAAACCATTTACTGCCTATTGAAATATTGGTACTTCTTGCAAAAAATTTTACAGATTAGTAGGTAGTATTTAGCTTAGGAAAAAGCCATTTTATTGCAAAAAGCCATCATGCTGAATATTGTCATATAAAATGACAATAGCTGCAGTGGCTGTATTTTTCTATCTGGATAAGCTGTCAGTCAGTTCATAAACACAACATTAGGTACTGTCACCTAAGCAGAAAAGAATAGATTCAGATTCTAAAATTAAACTGTCTTCTGTCTTGAAAGAGTTAAATCTTTATGTAAGACAATCTTTACTCAGAAGCTCAATAAAGTGCTCTGGGTATATTCTCATCTCCTGCTTTCCCACAGAGAAAAAGGTGGAAAAAGTGTATCCATGTTATATACTGCAGAACTAAGAAACATAAAACCTTCTTCATATGTACACAGAGATTACTCTTTTGTCTCTGCTCAAATCAATACCAAATCTTCCATTTTTCAATAGATTTGACATATACAATGAGGAAAAAAGGTACATGTGATGGAGTACTGCAAGTTCTGGACTGTAAATAACTGCCAAGAAATTTAGTTTCCTTACCTCAGCTTTTTCACCACTTTAAATCAGTAAAAGTTAAAATGTTAACATCAGTTTAATCTGCATTTTTCCTCTCTGTTCTTTACTTTCTATCATCAAAGCACATTTTGAGATGAATTTGCACTCTATACAGTCTACAACACGATGTTCAACACCCCTGAACTGCATCAGACTGTAAGACTAGCGCAGAACAGTGCTGTGCTGTCAGAAGCCAACCTGTATAGGTCAAGATACAGCAGCTCAGGCTCACCTCTTCCTGTGATCTTCAGAAGAGAACAGAATTGCCGTAATACTTTCATTTCATTTTAGTGATTCAGACCACAGCTCAAAACCATAAATAACTAAAAATGTAATGCCAAAGGAATTGAGAACTGCAAGTCACGAACAAATAGTTCAGATCAGGAATTTCTTGAATCCGACTCAACGTGAAAGGGATTATATCACTGAACTGTGTTCCCCAGTAAATATTCTCCAATTTAGTAGTGATGAAATTAACTGGCTGCATTTACCTATCACATATCACTGGAAAAAACTGGTAATATTTCCAGTTAAATTTTGGTAATACAAAGTAAAAACTAATTTAATACCTTTGAAATGGTATACTCACCTCATCTAAGTCTTTAATATAAACAATTTTCTCTTCAATACCAATAGGCATTGGTTCACTATGGGGGATCTTCACTTCTTCATACATCTTATTGTTTTCTCTCTGAACTGACTCTGGTAAGAACACCTAAAAAAGTATTACAGGAAAATTAATTAAAAGTATGAAAAGAGAAAGTGTCTTTATGTATAACTCATTTTGAACAATGTTTTATCACTTTCCTTCAAAAAATGAACCCAAACCAAAAGCAAATATCTCATTCATTTTATAGATAGCACTGAACACCCCAAATGGAAAATAATCAGTTTTGCTACTCAGAAAATGGTCCCCAAACCCCAAAAAAGATAACTCTGTTTTATTAAATTTCAGAATCCATTAGGTCTAAAATTTCATAAAGCATTTATTTTGTTAAAATCAATTCAAAGGAATCCAAAACATAGAAAAATAGTATTTTAAGAATTTAAGTGACCCTAGAAATAAAAGCAAATACATTAGTTTAGAATGAGATTATTTCTTCCAGAGTCAAAATAAAAATAGAATGTATCGAAGTGTTTAATACCCTCTGCAAAGAAGCACTGCTTTATACATTGGATTCTGAGAAGACTAAGGAAACAAAGGGAATCCTGCCGCACATTACTCATTGGGAAAGATGTACTGTTCAAGAAGGGTCATGCACCGAACACATACCTTTGCACCCCCAATGAATGCTGATGTTTTCATAGCTTCAGCTCGGGAATCATAGACATGTGGATAATGAATTTTTTCGAAGCTCATCTCTCTCTGTCTACCTAGGACTGGCATACTTCGAGCATTCAGAAGTGCTAGTTCTCTGTGAGCGGAAAAACACCTGCAGTAATTCTGCCCATTTGAGGCTGCCATCACAAAAACTGAGCATGGTATATTAAAGTCAGAGCAAGAGTTGTGGAAATTAAAGAAAAAAATTTTACAGTGTTCTCTGGCACCAGTTAGACCAAATCCTTATAACCTGCTGTTTAGATAAAACTCAGAAGTGCAATCCAGTAAGTGCAAGGCTTTCCTAAAAGCAGTTTTGACTCTTTTCAAGCAATACAGCAACATGATTTCACAGTTAGATACCAGTCTCGCTATATTTTTCTCAATACAAAATACAACAGCTTATTTGCTCCTTATCCTCTCCCTCCTCTACTCCTCCCACTACCTTCTAGCTGACAACTTGGAAAATAGTACCCATTAATCTTGAGAGAAAAAAAGAAAGATAGTTCTGATAGATTTAGTACAGACTTCATAAATCCTAAGCAAGCAGTGTGCGTACAGGAACTAAGAAAGATAGCCTACCCCACTAATCTGCAATTCCAACCCACATAGATGAGATCAAGAAGATTCTCATTAAGCAAATCACTGCTTTCCTTCCTGAAAATTAGGTTTTCATATTAAAAAAAATTCTACGCTTGTAATAAAACGTGACTTGAAGTCACAATCACATAATCACCAAAGCAAACTAAAAGAAAATAAACTGTTATGATATGTTGAAGTAGCAATTACAACAGAAGCATTTCTCAACTTTTGGGATTTATTACCTTTGCATCCGCAGCTCTTTGGGATCAAAGCACATTTGTCCTTCTCCAGAAACTTCTCCATCTTCCCCAGCTTGTTTTTCTTTTCTGGCATTTCGTTTTTCTTCCCGACGATATTGTTTCATTAACAACTTTTCTTGTTCAGACTGAATTGTAACTTGACAACCATAATTTGGCTTTGCATTTTCTCCTATAAATTTCTTGCACTGTTCTGCAATATAAAAACAGGCATGTATCTCCATAAGTACTGGATTCCATCTTTTTCCCCCAGTTTTGTTATAAAGGTTTGGTTTTTCATGTTTGGTTGGAGTGTCGTGCTCGTTTTGGGGGTTTTGTGTGTGCGTGTTTGAGTGAATCGTGTGTTTAAAAATAGTTGAGCTTTTTGTAGACTGTGCAACACTTGGCCTCAAGATATCTAAATGTACCACCAGGTCATGTACCAAAGGCAGGACATTTAAAATAAAAACCACTTCTTCATCCCAAAGCAAGGGGATGGGCTAGCAGCAAAAGGAAGGGCATTTTTTCTTTTCTCTATTTATGATAACTTCATTAACAGTGGAAATGCCACTTTGTCTCTTATCGCTGCTCTTAACATACATTCACTGATAAGCAGGATGGCATGAAGAGAGATGAAACGGTGATTTTTTTTTAAACAGCCTCTTCACATAACAATTAGTGTATATATACTAGATAACATAATTGCATTGAAAGCATACTCACAATGCAATTTCCCTAAACAAGTGAGAAAATCTATCCTACTCTATACATCCACAGGGACTCCTTCCTTTTATGTTGATAAGCAGTAGGATTGAATCAAGAAGAATCAGAACCACAGAACAATTACAGTAAACAATAAAGCTAGGGGAGCAGGGAACCCAAAAAAGCCCTGTCACATTCATTTTTCTGAGATCAGTACTGGCCAAAACCAAAGACACAACGAAGTCTTTTATATACAACAGGCTGTGAGAGATTTATTTTGTTTTCATTTTAACAATATTGGTGGTTTTAAACATCATTTTTCAAAATTCTGCAAACAGATTATTAGTTTATGTAGGTTTGACTGAATATTAAGTACTTAACTCAGTTATGCTTCATATGTACTTCTGCAGCCAAACTCTGAATCGAAAAACTTGAAAACCTTTTTTCATCAAATAAACCCACTTGACTGACATTTCAAACAATTTGTGCTGCTTAGTTTTCACCTACAGCAACAGTGAAACTCCTACATCTCACAGCATGCATACTGGATAAGGCAACAGTAACTTGTTAAATAGCATTGAAAAAATTCTAATAAACTGTCAAAATGTCCACATTAATACCATCATGTCTGTAGCTTTAACTCTCTTCTCTCTTGTATTAAAAGGGGACAACAATGGATGCAATTTCCTGACGAAATTTAATTCAGACTGAACACACCAGGGCAAAGAAATGTTACTTGATTTGTCTGATAAGCACAACAATCACCTTTACTGCCACAGAAGTAAATTACATAAAAAATAGTCAAATAATACAGCATGGTTCAAAAATGCAGTACATGTACAGTTCCTTGACCTGTCCTTATTTTTTAGAGGCAAAAATTACTCAAAGTTGACTACATTTCTGTAGACAGAAATTATTCCTTTTCCCAAATGAAATTTTAGAAAGATAAGACTTCAATCCCCATTAGAAGTACCACTATGAAAAAAAGATGTATTAAAATTAAGAGACTGAACTCAGGGCAAAGCATCTTCAATCTCAGAGAAGACACCCAAATATCACTGACTTTTTTTAGCACAGTGAAAGAAGGGTTCTCATCAGTGAAAAAAGCATACAGTTATGCTTTTCTATTGTCTGAAAAACATAACATCAAAAATATTCTTCTTCCACTCTTGAAGAAATTACTGTGATAGATTATACTGATGGCATAATGAAGAATAATTTCATAAAAGCTTCCAAAATACTCCTTCTGCTAAGTGAGAAGAAAATACTCCTGTAACTAAAATCTGTACATAAGAGGAATTTCTACTGAATGTATTTTTTAATTTTTTATTATTTGATTGCCTAAGAAGGAAAAACTATGAGGACCAAAAGCCTTGTTATATAGCAAGACATTCCACTTTGAAATCACAAACAGGTCAAACTAACAGTTGTTCTGGTGAGTTTAGACTAACCATTAGCACAGTAAGAGATGAACTTCTAAACACTTGCTTATATAACATTTCATTGAAGACAAACATTAAAAGGGGTCATTTGCATTTTAAAATTATTGTGAAGATACATAAGTCCACCATTACTAGCTCTATTCACATTTTTCTAACTCCATATATTGTGATCATGTAATGGACTGCACGGTGCTACGTCCATCTAAGATTTATCCCAAGTCACAACTCATATGCTATCGGATTTATTTTTGTCAGAGAAGAAAGCAATAAGACTTGTTTTAACACAGAAATCCATAAAACATATTTTAAAACAATGACTTGGTGCAGGTGAATTAACTTATGAAAGCAAAAATCACAGTACAAAACCTGAACCCCTTTTTTTTCTCCCTCTCACTTATTCATGCTTAAGCTTGATTTTATTATTTTCAGAAGTGGCTGTTACTATGCTTTTCTTCCCCAAGGCCTACATTAGACAATAGTACAACGTAGAGAGGAAGCAAGAAAGCAAATGAGGAATAATAGAAGATCAGATTATTTTCAGAGTAATCCATTAAAACAGGAAAAATGCAACTGTTAATACATTCAAAATTTGCACATGCCCATAGGCAGCTGAAGGGTAAATAAATATATGCAATCTGTACTTGTTTCTTCTGCATAATCAGACAACCATTTCTTTGTTTAAGCCAGAAACACATTCCCCTGTTGTCTCCTGGGATTTTTTTGCATGCTTTTAAAATACACATGGACAATACTACTGCTTGAAATGTAACTGAACAGTTAGAAAACTACATTTTATCTGACTTGGAACACAAATTTTTTAGTCACTTACCCTGCAGAGCCTGGAACCTGTTATCATTTGCACAAGTCAAAGATCTTTCCAGAATCAGAGATCTGTTCTGTAGTAGTTTCTCTATGAGTTCAAAACCTTCAGGGCCTAGCAGTTCAAATAACTACAAAAAAAATAAAGTAATAAGTCATTATCCAAATGTACAAAAAATTTATAAACAGAACTGCAATATTTCCATCCTTGGCAACATTGTATCTGTTGACAATGACAAATATTTAACAAACTAATGAATTTCAACTCCCAGTAATTCAAACCAAAGGGTAAAATTTCTAATACCAGGCTCTCTATTACAGAAAGTGAGAATTACAGAAAGTTTTCAGCTGAAAATATTTAAAAATCTATTTATTTTGTCTCTTAAGTAAAACCTACTTTCTCTTGGAGATTCTTGTATAAAATTTAACTCTTCTCAAGACTAAACGTTACACATCTTTATGGTTATTTACATATGCTGCAAATTTATTTCTCTATAATCCATGTAGATTAATCAAGGGAACCAATGTTTTCTCATGAAAGTCAGATAAGTAGGAAGTTATTCCCTTTACAGTAAACAAGAGATGTAGCTTATTTCATTTTTCACAGTCATATCCTACAAAAAATATTGAAAATCATAGACGTGGAGAACAACAGTTGACACTAGTACTGACTTCAGCCTATAGCATTTGTACATATAAATCCTGTGTGTAATTCGAACACATCATGTAAGTGATGAACACCAGGGGAAAATTCTGTACCAGGGAGTGACATTTTGGTCCAATGATCTTCTTACTCAAATGATTCTCTTCTAGCAGGTCAGATGAACACAGTTCCCTATTTAAAATTCTGTTTTCCACATAATACTGGGGTTTAATGGAAAAAAAACCCACCCAAAACATTAAAAGCACTTTCATCGCTACCTTGTCTATAATTATTTTGTCAAAAATCAATGCATTACAGTAAGCAGTAAGTTACTCAAAACCCATTCTTGATTTTTAATACTACTCAAAACAATTTTTCTCCATTTTTTTTTCATTTCCAAAAAGGGAAACAGGACGGTTTCTTCTTAGTGCTTTTTGAATGTGCTCCTAATATTATTCATATAACTTCAGGAATCAGGTAAGAATACAAGGTAAAATGTACTTGGATGTGATGTTCTATGAAAGAGTAAGACTTTGGCACTTTAGGACTCAAGTATTTCTGTTCTAACTAGAAAAGGAGAAAGACGGCTCCTACTATCCTGTATTTAATTTGCCAACTCCTTAACAAAGAAATTTTCTGTGGCTCTCTATGACTACTGCCCTCTGGGAACACCTTGAAATAACTTTATGTTGCCTCATCATATATTTGCAAAGTTCTGAACAGTGCCAATGGCATCAGGTAAATGATCCCTTTTTTTTCAGGCCAATCTGTACTTCACACAAGCTGTCATTTAAAAACAAGGTGGGGGAAGAAAAAAGTGTTACTCCTGGCTGTCAGGGGTTTCTAGGAAAACATAAGGTTTGCACAAATTAGTACAGTGATGGTGCAGTTTGCAGAGACCATGAACTAACAGCTGAAATGTATGAAGTCTTGTATTTCTTTAATTAGAGTAACCAGTGATGGCAAACTGGAGGAGCAGTCTCCAAAAAAATGGTAAAATATGAGAATACAATAAATGTGGCCAAAGGGAAATTTCTCAAAATTAATAAACTACAAAAATATAGAACAGGGAACGGCAGGTTAGACATCAACTCTGCTGTCAAGGATCTCAAGCTATGATGGATTTCCCTTTATCCAGCCTTCACTAGCACTGATCATTAATTCTTCTATTTTGCATAGCTATTTACTGTAACTTTATGGTCACATTTAAAAAAGCTGTAAGATTACCTTGTTTTTACATTTCAAAAGAATATGGCAATTTAGTACTGGGAAATTTGAGTAGGTATTTTCATGGAGCAAATGCTTAAGGCAGGGAGGGAAAAATAATCACAAAAGCAACAAGAAAAGAACTGTATTCGAAATAGGTTAATTGTATAAAGAACTGAACACAAACTTGTCTCAACTTTGCTAATGATTTGTTGACTGTGAGATATCAGCAACACAGGGAAATTAAATTCTTTCATTTCAACCAGATCTGGGCTCAAACACTAATTTCTCCTCGAGGCAGCAGACACAATGCAAGCACATTCAGACTTACCCTGTTGTTCCCCCAAAACCCCAAACTCAAAATAAACTCATACCACCGCTTGGTCACCATCAGAAGACAAATAACACACTAGCCCTAAAACATCCAATGCAGATCTCTATCTCTGCACAGGACTCCAAAGCATCTCTCTCATTTGAAGTTGTTAAGAACAATCCAGAAAAGCATCCGTCAAAAAAGATGAGGTTCACTAGGAAACAGATAACACTTCCTTTGAATGAGATATTTCTCCCCTCCTGTTTTCCCACTATACTCTGAAACAAAAACCATCCGTATCGAAACTACATCACCCAATTAGAATAGCAGAACCTCACAAAGAAGCAGCAATGTTAAACAGTGCATTCTACTTCACGGTCAGAGATCATGAAGCAAAAACAGTGTCACTCCATCCCCAGCAAGCCAGGGGCACAGAGGAGGAGCGGCAAGGTGAAATTGCACATCCTGCTCTCCAAACATCCTACCAGTCAGAGACAACCAAATCCATACAGGACAGACTGCAACACCTGTGTGGTGAAAGTCACTCCATATTGCCTTCTTGATGGGTGGACAGACCTTCATTTGCTACCAGTCTGAGAACTTGGTCACCTAATTAATCTTGTTGCTGTCTGAAGACGAAGGAGGCTTTCAGGACATTTTAAACAGGTAAGACAAACTAAGCTCATTGATCAAGAATGAGGGCAAAAAGCAAAAGAATAAAGACCAGAAGCAATGAGCTATTCTTATGGACAAGATGTCTTCCACACTCACCAGAAACCGACCAGAGCTCATGGGTGGAAAACAACCATTGAGAGTTGAACTAAGACAAATAGAAGTACTGAGAGATGGAGAATAAGTTACGGAGAAAGATCTGTTGCCACCTACCACTGATGGCAGGAATAGTGATGATGCTAGAGAAAGTTCGCAAAGACCAGAAATAACTAAACTTGAGGAATTGCAAGACCAAAATATTAATATTCATATTTGTTCATACTGTAGGAGTCATCCATTGCTTCCTAATTAAGGTATTAATAACTATCACAGAATTCTGCTGTTTCAAAGTAAAATTCTTTACCTTATCATTTTTTGAGACTTATGAAAACACATCCATGCAGGAGGCTAATTACTAACAAAGCCAGAGCAGGATAATGAGGAATAAAATAAGCCTTTATAAGCACCTTCTCCCCACCTCTCTCTCCTTCCCAGCTCTACCTCCTCCCCCAGTGGTGCAGGAAGACAAGGAATGGAGGTTATGGTCAGTTCATCACCTGCAGTTTCTTCCACTGCTCAGGGAGAGGAGTCCTTCCCCTGCTGCATTGTGGGGAAGGACTCCCATGAGAGACAGTTCTCCATGAATTTCTCCAAAGTGAGTCCATCTCAGGGGCAACAGTCCCCCTCAAACTGCTGCAATGTGGGTCACTCTCCCATTGAGTGCAGTCCTTCAAGGACAGGCTGCTCTGGCATGGGTTGCCCACAGGGTCACAAGTTCTACCAGGAAACCTGCTCCAGCATGAGCTTCTCTCTCCACGGGTCTGCAGATCCCTTCCAGGATTCAGCTGCACAATAACTTTTTGCCTTCTTAAATACATTATCACAGAGGCATTACCACCATATCTAAGTGGCCCAGCCTTGATCAGCAGCGTGTCTGTCTTTGGAGTTGCCAGGGATTGGCTCTGCTGGACATGGGAGAAGTTTCTAGCAGTTTCTCACAGAAGCCACTCCTGTAGCACCCCCACTACCAAAGCCTGGCCATGCAAACCTACTCCATCAGGGTAGGAGCTAGCATTTCAGATTTGGTATGTTACTATATATTCTGTCCTGAAAAATCAACACCCAAGATCCTAAGAGCAGGCAAAGGAATCTGGTGAATGTTCATAGCTGGCTTTCTATTAAGTTATAATGAGATAAACTAGACAGTGGTCAACAGATGGAGAGGCCAACAGAGGAGAGACTGTGTGTCAATCAGCAGTTTCTTGAATCCCAGCCAAATTATTATGCTACTTGAAGTCAGCAACAGATTGTGCCCAAAAGGCAACTCTGACTGCATTCACTAACAAAGGTCCCACTTGACCTCAGCTACTAATCCATAACTATAAAGACAGAGATGAATGAGATACGTGGTCACTCATATCTGTTTTGAGTGATTTTTACATTTCATTTTATGTGGTTAATATTTGGAAGAAAGCATATTGAGTAATCAATGTAGGAACAAAAGGACAAGATGTGTCATATTGCATTAGAAAAGTGAGGCAAGGTCTCCATGCAAATTATTTCTTCTGGATATATACTAGTCCTATGGAAAAGACAAGGAGGCAAGACAACAGTCTTGCACATAGACAGCAGTCTATCTGCCAGAGCAGTTACCAGAAAGAAGTTGAACCCCAATGAGACACGACATGGCAAAGTTTTTCAAGTAAGGCTCAGCCATAAAAAAAGTACATCTTTATGTTTGAGACCAGAACAAGATTTTACTTTGAATGTTAAATAGCTACTATCCTATTTTCAATTCTATAAAGCATAATTTACAAGGAGCTTTGGAGGTCCTCAAATATGAGGAACAGAACGGTGAGTAATACTTTGACGTCATAAACTATTGTGCCATCACAAGGCCATTTTCTTGATTTCTACATCTTCCTTGAGGTAGGAAAAATCTCAGAAAATATTTTGTTTTACAAGTGCACACAAAAATAAACTATGGACAGTCCATGTACCCTGATTGAGTCTTAGTATTGTTCAACAGAAATTAATGCAACAGAAACCCAAATTCAGCCAACCAGTGGTTTTCCTCTATCTCTTTACTTTCATAGCCTAAGAGCTGATCTTTGTTACACACCTGACATACACAATGAGAGTCTCACCTACACAATTAATTGCTATCCCTGCATTTTGTGGCTTGTTTGCAGATGATATTGCTTTACAAGGCACAGTTTTCAAATAGCTCTGGAAGAATCATCACCATAGCATGATCTCAAGTTTCTTCTGTCCTAGCACCTCTGAAGCAAATGAAATGACTTCTTCATTAAAAAAATTACAGGGTAAATAGAACATTTTTCTTGGGTTACAGGCTTATTACAAAAGCTGTATGGATATAGTACCTAGTATACTGCTTAAAAAGATTCAGTAAGAAAAACAAAGACATTGAAGATAGAGGTTTTTTTTGAAATATGAAAAATTCAACACAAACTTCATAGATATAATATATACACTGATTGCTAATTACTACTGTGCTGACAAGTAAGAGACTATCACCACCTCTAACAACTACAGATTATAGAAGAACACTTGGCTTAAAAAAAATCCCAGATGTTTTGTCTTTTCATGTTTCTTACAGGTTGATTAAAATGAGACAAGCCAGACAAAGCACAATTTCTTACCACTGTTATTAGTAATAGGCATCAGGTGTGTGAGAAAGTAATTCAGCTCTCAGATGTGCTTTTCTTTTTCTAAAGCCTGGCTTTTTTGAATAAAACACCCTTTACATTAAGTCCATCTATACAGAAATGATCTTCTGTATAGATCACAAACCACCTAGGAGACTCAGCAGAGTCTAAGCAAGCTCAGCTTAACTGGGCTCACAACAAACAAAAGTAACCAAGACACTTCAAGCCCTCTTAAGACAAGTTGTTGGTAGCCTACGTGTATGCACAATGCTTTTCTGACGGCTGCTCCTCAATACAGGGGCTGGAGGACTCATTGAAATCTCAGTGATCACAGTACATTGGATGAGGCAGAACAAGCAAACATTTTAAGGGAACAAGATGCACCTGGCTGTCAGGCAGCCTCCAGTGGAATCAAACCCTAGCTTCAAGAGGATGAATGAGAAATTGCTACTTCTTATCAAAGAGGTCTTAAAGGTCTGTCTGTAAATTAGTTAGCTTCAAATTTTTGGATTTTACTATCAGCTGGCAATGAGAAGAAAATAATTAACTAAATAAAAATTTAGAAATAGACAGATTTTTAAAAAGTGGCAAAATTCCAGGAATTCCCCCAACAAAATCTTTGAATTTTACTTATTAGATAGAAGAATTCTGAGTATGAAGATGATGGAAAAGTTTTCATATAACATTGTCTTTGGAAAACATATTTGCATAAAGGTAATGAAGTCGTAACAAATTCTTACTCAACATTCAGCTTTCATTTACTTTTCTCATTACTGCATTCGCAGTACAACAAAAACTGCTGGAAATCTGGTCTTCAGTATGGGACTCATTTTTAGTCCAGGAGTACAAGTACAATAAAGACATGGCCAATTACTCTTTTTAATACTATGTCTCCTCAGCATATTTGGATTATGCTCTATGTATTTCTGTATCCACAGATGACTATACAATTTCACTCCCACTACACACTAGTAAAAATACAGGAATCACAGCAAGGAAAACCCAAAAAATAGTATTAAAATATGAAAACAACGTCTTAGAAGACTCAGCCTACAGGTACAAGGCTTCTTTTAAATAAAATTGAAATCTATAGTTAAAACACTGAAATTGATCAGTTACAGGAAGAAGAAGCTGTTTTTCATATAACAAAACTTTAAAAACAGACAATCACATTGAAAGAGTATGTAAATATTGCTTAATTGGCCTAAATCTATTAATTTTACTATCAGTTTTGATTACACACAATTATTTACTATTTGCCTTATAATAAAAAAACAGCACAATCTCTCACGGCAAAATTTGAATTTGATGAAAATCCTCCTCCAGCTCCTTGTTCAAATCCATACTAAAACTGCCTATCATATCTGGAGACAAGCACAAAATCACAAATCTTAGCAAATTTTCTCAATATTTTTACATGAAAATAAGTAGACTGGAGAGATCATTGCCACCATCATCAATGTTTAAACAGCAACTAACTAGAAACGTAGAGAGATGCACTTATTTTGAAAATTCCAAATATATAGCTACAAGACAACTTCTGCCAGCTTATTTAGCCTGAAGACTTCAGCAATTAGAAAAAATGTCAAACAGCAGCTACAAACAGCAGACTACTGACTTGTCTTATGAAAAGGAAGCCCTGAAGAGAAATTTAAATGTAGAAAACCCCACTGTAATATGATTCCTTAAACTAGTATTTATCTTCAGAAGTATTCTGGGATCAGCTGCTAATGATTTTTGACATAAAAAAATAGTCCTGAAACAAGATAATCACTGCACTTGCAACTTTTCTTACCTGTAGATACAAGGGCAAGGAATTCTGACTTTGCCCAGCAGAAAACATACATTTATAGAAGTGATTTCTGTATCAGAATCAGTTTTTCAAATTTTTTCAAATTTTTTTTTTTCTTTTTTAGGGATGAAGATTTAAGAAACTTCTAAAATGGCAGTGGTTGGCACAGAATTCCATACTGCAAAAGATAAAAACCTGCAGGTTTTGTCAAAGGACAGCAATTCCCAAACCTGCCCATTTCAGGAGGAGGACTCGGTTGAGTGTGGATCTGCTATCCCAATGTGTACTAACAGAGTAAAATAGAATACCAGCAGGCCAAGAAGTTTGTTTATGTTGCTTAACAAAGGTGAATGAGGAAGAGTAGCAAGGGACTCTAATACTGGAAGCTACTTTAATCAAATTAGGATGGTCATGTCAGAATTTTAATATCCTCTTCTGGACCCAGCAGGGTTCCCCAGGGAAATGGGCTATGACCACCAACCCCAGGCTGTGAACTCCAGCACCCTGGACAGACATGCACGAGTGGGTGAGAAGAAAACAAGGCAAGCTTTGGCCTGAAACAGCCTTTTATATTGTTCTAGGAATATTCAGGGAAAAAAAAGGGCTTAAGCAGACGAAAAATTATTTTTAAGCCTAGCTTTCCAAGGAAACAAGGCCTACCACATCACTGTGCGTTTAGCAGTGTGTGAACTAACAAGTGTTAAGCCTCTTCAGTAACTTCCAGTTTTGACAGCAAGACAGAAGTGTTCAGGGCAATAGTGGAGATGGATTTGAATGACTGCTCTTTGTGCCTCCTGCCCTTATTCCCTGGGAGGCTGCAGCAGGAGCACAGCGGCACTGGCACGCACCAGTGAGCACCAGCACCAACTCCCAGTCAGCCAGCAAAGCTGCAGCACTTGTGCTGCGGCAGACCCGGCGTAACAGGAGCCAGGCAACATCAAGCCCTGCAGCTCATGCAGCTGTGGGCTTGGGATTTCTTTGTGGGTTTTCCCTTCCCGCCTTCCTTAAAATGATTTGGAGGAAAGTGATTTTTCGAAAGTGAAGTTAATACGAGAGCCTTAATGTTGCTGGTGCCGTCTGACTGCATTTCTTGTAGAACTCGTATTTCCTTGTGTCTCCATGTGGATGGGAGAAGAATTCAGCACCAAAGAAAATAAACAGGGAAAAGTTCCATCAGCTACAGACTGGCTTTCTCTAAGAAAAGATCTTATTGAGTTTCATAATATATTTAAACTGATTCAAAAGGTATCATTAATAGATCAAACCTCCTACTGGCTCAAAGATGCAACACGCTTTCTCTCAGTACAAGACTGAAGTAAAGAGTTGATAGGAAAGAGGAAAAGTTTCTGACAGGAAAGACAGTGAACAGCTCTCAGCACCAGGATTAAGCCTACATCTCTTGGTTCTCTCTGTGGCTCTTTCATCATTTCTTAAGTTCCGTCCCTAAATACCAGCACTCTAATGCCATTCAACTGGGTTTCTTATGAAGGAAGACAGCATGGTTCTGTTTTCACAAAAAGACAAAGTTTCCTGTCGTCTGTGGGGTTTCAACAGTCCTTAGACAACAACAAAGCTGTATACTTCTGGATTTGAAAAAAGAAGCCCACAACTAAAAGAGGCAAAAAATGTATCAAAAATAAGGATTATTTTCTCGACATGAAAGGGGAGCAGACAAGCTCTATGGTCAAGAATAATGAGACCCAAGCTTTGTATTGTCTGAGTACAAAACTCTTGGTAATTTTAATAAAATTACAAAGAAAATATGAGCTTGAAAAGCCAGTCTCATGCCAAGTTATAAGCTTTGATGATAAAATAAAGATAAAACACCACAGGGGTGATCCACAAATGCCTGTACTTTCCCTAAATGGATACTGCTTTTATGAACTAGGCAATGGGGAATAAGCTTTGTGATATGTTAATTTGTTAGGGCTAGAAAGTCATTATACTGAACAAAGGGAAGTGCCACTTTGACACTTAAAACCAAACATGTTTTATGAGACAAGTTTCTCTGACATCAAAATATCATATGTCATGCGAGGGTACGCACACACAAAACTAAAAGTTAATGTCATAATTTCACGGTACATTAAGAAAAATGAAGATTAAGGTATATCAATATATTATATGCAAAGTTTTCATGTGGTGTTGCATATACATACCAATGCACATTTAAATTAGCTGGTTTTAAGTCAAAACGAATGTAGCTTTTGGAACTGTTCTCTCAAAGGAGCCTCACAAGAGCTACTCCACTTCTTCATTGATTTTAACTAAGAAATAATTCTAAGAACAGCTTGAATTTTCTATGTATCAACTCCTATAGTAAACTTGTGTGTGAATAGTTACTAAGAGACAAACCTAACAAATTAACTATTAGTAAACAGTTACATGAAAGTAATATAACTGCAACAGAAATTTAGTCTGACCCCAGGAATGCTCCTTGACAAAAATCTTCTAAATTGTCCAAAGACAAAAGAGAAGCCACACTGCTTTCAGAGGGGTTTGGAGATGAAATTTTGGATGACTTCAGGAAGGACATAGGCAAAAAATAACAGAATAATAAGTACTAAAAATTACTATTAAAAAAAATTGCCTTGGCTATGGACACTTCCTCTTCAATATGTTTCAGATGCTAAAAAAAACTACTACATATTGCACTTCCATGTTTTCTAATAAGCCTCTTATCTCTGGTACCTAAGCTAGAGATTCATAACCACTTGTAAACATTCAGAAAAGGATCCTAGATAAGCTTCCTAAACTTATAGCCATCTGTGTATCATGGGTAGATTAGTAACAACCACTATAAGGGCTGGCTGAAGAGTTCTCCAGGAGCAAATTATGAACATTTCTGGAAGTCAGGCAAGTACTTCAATTTCTTTCCAAAAATAAGATATTTATAACTTTTGAAGTGCCTTATATGATTTTCAGATAACATTTTAACTATCACTTCAGACTTTATTCAATACTGCAAATACAAGGTGCCCAGTGAACAGTGGTTCAATAATAATGAAAAAACAGTATCAGCAGCAGAAAGCATGTAACAGATACAGGGACATATCAATACAACCTGTGAAAGTTTCTAATCTGTGAAATAATACTAATCAACATCTGATTCTCAGTGGCTGCTTAAAGCCCTTACAGGCAACTGAATAGCCAAGTCTAAACGGAGCAATTAAGTACAGAATCCTGAAGAACATTTCACAAGGAGTAGACAACTGCTCTGTGTTTAACAGTTCTGAGAGTTGATTCTCATGAACATTTTTTTGGTTACTGCAAAAGTTGTGCTAGAACTGGAAACCAACTTCCCTGGAATCTGAAAATTAACTGAAACTCTTGGTGAGATTGTTCCTTGCTAAAATGAACAGACAGTATTCACTAAACATTTGTTTTATGTTGGGAGTCTATTGCTCCCTCCCTGCCTCCCTTCCTCCTGAGTGCCTTTTCCTGCAAGCTATATAGTCCACTGATGAACTCCTCCCACACTAAATATGTTGCATTACTGCTACTTCTCATCAAACCAGACTGGCAATTATTTTTTTCATATTTCATTTCCTCATTTCCATGCTTTATTTCACATGCTACCTTCTATATGATGGACCTCCTGTGAACCCTTTTCCAATTCAGCACCTTCTATATACAGCAATGATGAAGTCATCTTCTAAAACTGCTTTCTCTATCAGTAGGCATTCTATATTAACACATTCTCCACTCCAGATCAATTAAAAAATATACTTGCAATACTGAAAATATCTGGCAGTGCTTACAATGAAGACCTTTAAAGTCATTACAATGGGATATAAGCACACAGATGTTGATGTCTTTAAAATATGTTCACTCCCAATCAAATTGTGGTTCTCACTTCTGGGGGCTTTTAATGTAAATATCTACATAGTTGGATGAATATTTTTATGTTTTAAGCATCTGCATTTTTTTAAAGAATGCCAATTTAAGTAGTGTATCAAGATATATAACATTTGATTACTTAGAGTAAGGAGAGTCAGTAGACTCCTCATTCTAGAATTCCACTTGCAAATTCCACTCAGCTCATTTCCACAGTTTTGTTTTGTCCACTACTTAACATGAATATGGAAAGGTTTAATGATGACTTCGACATGACAAAATCAAGTACCATAATTTTTTGTCATTCTTACAGGTAGCATCCACAAATCTAATCTTCACAAACTGAGGTTTTCAATAAACATTGCTGAGTCATACAAGGTAGTAATAAATAACTATCTATACAATGTTGCATTCATATATATTTAATAGAAGTAATAGTACAATATAAGATGCTGAAGCACAGAATGCTTTTGTTGCATTTCTGCAGAGTTCATGCCCAGCTCCAGCACAGCATTAACATGCTAAGTTTAGAGGCCTAGAGAACTTCTGCAACATGACGGAAATATACTTGAGACACTCTGTTTTGACATTAAGTATCCAAGATTTTCCCTGTATTAATGCATACTTGAAAGCTGTTTCACATAATTTATATATCCATAATAAATATGATGGCTAATTTAAAAAAAAATCGCTCAAAATCAAGCTGTTTAAGGAAAATCTTTATTACAAACTCCCCAAAATGTAATCTGTTCTGCATTTTGAACAAAAAACTTGCTGTATGACTATTCTCTGTTCACACAAGTACTCAGTGTTTGTTACATGGTTTATGTAGTTTTTGTTAGATCTGCTTATATCAGTTTTTCAAGACTATTTTATTAACAGTGTAAAATTCAATGGATTAACTACTCTTTACTGTTTTAACTAGGTTTAACCAGTGAGTGTGTGTAACCAGATACCCAGTTCCTCTGTGGGAAAATCTCATAAAAATGCACAGCACAATAGCATCTTCTAAGCGACAAAATTTTTCCAAGCAACATAGAAATATATGTTAGTGCAATCCTATTTTGTAACAGTGCTATTTAGATGGCTGTGGGTGTAGAATACTGGCTGTATATGGTTAAGAAATCACCTCTGTAAAATAAGTTAAAACATAAGCACAGACTAGAACAAGCAGAAAAAAACAACTAACCTGTTGAAATCAAGGAAATAATCTCCAACTGATTTTAATGATGCTCATATTTTATCCCAGAGGTTTTGCCTTCACGCTTACACACAAATAATTATTATTTAAAAATATATTAAATTTTCCTATTTCTTACACTTTGGACAACCACATCAGCCATTTCAACACTGACTTCAGTTTCTGTTCAATTTAATTTTCTCATTCCCTAGCAAACTGTTCTGTTTACTTATGCCTCAGTATATAATGCTATTTATTATATTTCAAAAGGTGCTTCCCTCTAAATTTTCTAAAAATTATGTATTAAGTCTACTTATATTGGCCTCAAGTTCTGCCAAATTGCATTTTGACATCACAGTTGATTCTCTTTTCCTAATAGCGGCTTAATGAAAATTGTACAGGGAAAAGAGCAGCCTTGTGCTGGTCTCAGAGCACCTTTGGTTCTGCTTCAGATGAGCTGGAAAAGCTGCAGCTGGGAGTCCTATGCCTGAAGAGAAAAGCAGCAGAAAAGTCAAGCTTTGGCTTTGACAGGGAAGAGATACCCCTCTGGGAGCAATGAAGCATACACAATTACACTGATGTGCCGAGCTAGTGACAGGTAAAACTGAGTTTCCAATATCAGAGCATTTGTAGGAGCCAAGCCTTTGCAAAGTCCAGCACTTTGCATTCTACAAAGCAGCAAGAAGCTGACACTTTGGGTCCTATTTTGCTTAAGAAAAGCAAAGTAAACACCTACTTTCACACCTGCACAGTGCACTTTCCTGATGGTGAAGGTCAGCTTGTAACTAGGGAAATGGCTACACAGAACCTGCAAACAAGCTCCACTTGCCCTCTGTGCCAAGCAATAGTATTAGTCAAATATTGAGTCAGAGCCAATTGCATTGTGCACAGACAGTGAAGCCTGTTTCTTTGAAAGCACTTCTGTTGGAGTCTGCACATATGTCAGATGAATGACCTCAAAACTAGCACCTGCAAAAAATACTTGTCTGAAAAAAAATTAAATGCCGAAGTACTTTTCACAGTCCATATGATAATGTGAACTGTGAAGAGTTCAGAGCTCTTAATATAAATTACATATTCAGACTGCTAAGGGAATTGCTCTCAATACAGACCTGAGAATTATTAAACTGCATTCAGGTTTAGAAATGTAAGCTAAGTACTTCTCAGGTCACCAGATTTTTTTATACTAATAGTTAGAACACTTAGTTTTTATGTGTAAATGTTACACTAAAGTTCTGACTGCTCTGGAAACCAATGAGCAAGATGTAAAGAGAGAACAGTGTCTGCAGTATTTGCTACTGACAAGCCCCCTAAGTCACTAGCAGGAAACAAAATCTACACACACTTTTCTAGTTTTATTCTAAAACAAAATGCTTGTGATGTTGTGCAACGTTGTATATGCTTTTCCATTCATTTACCTGAAGGAGTGAATAAGTGTGTGCAGTCCGTAGGAATTAAAAAATTATTTTGTAGCTGATTTGCATTATGAGCTCTAAAATATGCTCTTTCTTATTGAACTGTATTTCAATGTCATTTCAGTCTTACATTTGTCTTAGCTTACACATAGAAAAAAACTTTAAATGTTCACATAAATTATGTCAGGCTTTTAAGGGGTATTAGAAATACGGTCATGTGAATTAACTTTATGTAATTTTCTCTTATAAGAATAATGACCATTACAGATTCCTGTTTAATGCAGGAAACTAAATGAATGATTTTTCTGAACAACAAACGTCTGTTGTTTAGATAGATATGTAATTTAGGAGACCAATTTAACACATCTGAAATTGAGGTCACTTTAAAACCTAATTGAGATTACTTGCAACACAAGGACTATTTATTTCCTGTATACCATAATTCATTAATTAAGTTACACATAAGGTTAAAATGTAAGTACTTAAAGAGGCACACTCCACTTACTTATTATGAGATTCTACTAATAATGAACTTGTTACAAAACAAGAAGCTTTTTAATTTAAATAAATCCAAACATATTAGGGTAAGAGATTGATTTTTTGGTAAGAAATTAATCAGGGAAAATGAAGACTTAAATTAATAGGGAATTAGGAGTAAATATAACATAAGAATTTTCTCCAATTACCTCTATCTTTTTCATTTGAAGTGACAGAGTCACAGAATGGCTGAGGTTAGAAGAAACCTCTGGAAATGATCTAGTCTCCCAGGTTGGAGATTCCACAACCACTCGAGCAAACTGCCCCTGTGTCTGACCATCCTTGCAGTGACAAAAAAATTTATGCTTACATGGAATATCCTGTAACCCAATTTATGTTCACTGTCTCTAGTCCTGCCACTAGGTATCACCAAGAGAACTGTGGCTCTATTTTCACCATGCCCTCTCCACCCGGTCTGATCAGACTCTCAAGACTTCCCTTCTTCAGGATAAATAACCTCAGCATTCTCTTCTTGTATGCCTGATGCTCCAGTCCTCCATCATCCCAGGGGCCCTTTGCTTGCCTCAGTCCAGCATGCCCATACTGGACACCACTCCACACCTTTCAGATTTTATTTGTTCATCCTTCTGCTCAAAGCAGAGCCAATAAAATGTATAAGAGTGTGATGTCAATTAAGAATGTCTAATATTTAAGTAGTAACTACAACAGTTTTTATAGCTTTTTCTCTGTGTTTGCTCTCCAATTTATAAGCAAACTGAAGCAAGTACACCTCTCAATAAAATACTATTAATAACAAGGTGAAAAGGTATGGGAATCCATATATTCTCCAGGTTAAGAGGCAAGTACTGATCAAAGTCAGTCTAGACACACCTTCTGTCATGATCAGACTATCATGTGAAATGAAGCATCAACACTTTTTTCATTAAACCTTTTTCACATTCAGGGTGTATATGTGTATTGTTCAAATAAGAGGGAACAGCAGTAGATAAAGTAAGCAGTGGTAATCTAAGAACTGTGGGGCTTTTTGAAAGAATCATAATAGGGGAAGGTGGTATTTACCCAGCCTTATAACATACACTTTTCCTTGCAAGCACTCTGAAACATCAAGTAGCATTTTCCCTGCAAAACATCCAGCAAATCTAACAGTGAACATTATGCAGGAAAAATTAAGGGGTCTTATCTCCCTTATCAACCCATCAGTTTTTAGAGTAAGATACTATCCAATATTTATATGCATATCAGAAATTAATTCAGCAGTCAACATTCTAAAAAAAAACCCCAAAACAGACTTTCTGTTTTCTAAAAAAATACACATCCTTCTATAGTATATATGTGATATGTGATAAAAGGCTTTCAGGGAAAAAAGGGTCAACTGTACCTCAAGGGTAATAACATTATTATCCACTGTCTGTTGAGCTCTGTAGTTTCCATTCTGATCAGAATTAACAACACTGACCAACCCCAGTTTGTGAATGATGTGCCCTATGACTTGCAAGCAGCAGTGGAAAGCTGCTACTGCTATTGCCAATTCTGTACATTATGTTTTGGTTCAGACATGAAGAATTTCTAAAAAAAAAAATCATTGCTGCAGGCTGAAGGATACACAGTTGAAGAAATACAACTTAGTTTTCAAGTATCAAGAAAATGCATTGAAATCCAAGAACCTTATTAAGTATACAGTGACATGTATAGTCCAGGAGCGCAGCACAGGCTGGGATCTGTCCATGTGGGGAACAGATCTGTAGAAGTGGAGCTGGGGGTCCTGGTGAACAACAAACTCAATGAGTAAACAGTGTGCTGCTGTGGCAAAGAAGCCAAAGGGATGATGGGTTGCATCAACAAGGGCATCACCAGCACAGAAAATAAAGTAATTTTCCCACTCAGTGCTTGTCTGGAATACTGTGTTCAGGTTTGGTCTCTTCTACGTAAGAAATATGTGAGCAGGCTGGAGAAGGTCCAGAGAAAGGCCACAAAGATGATCCAAGGACTGGGAAGCCTACCATGTGAGGAAAGGCTGAGAGAGCTGGTTTGTACAGCCTTGAGAAACAAAGGCTTAGGGAAGAGCTCATCACTATGCTCCAGCATTTAAAGGGTGCTTTGCAAAGACAATGCAAGAAGTCTATTTAGAAGGAGTCACATGGAAAATACAGGGCAATAAGTACAAGTTAATGCTGGAAAGATGTTTATTGGACACTAGAGGAAGATTTTTCACAATGAGAAAAATCAGTCATTGGAATAATCTTTCCAAAGATGTGGTGGATTCCCCAGCATTGGGCACTTTTAAGATTCAGGTGGGCAGGGTGCTGAGCCATCTTGTCTAGACCATGCCTTTGTCACTAAAGGTTGGACCAAATGATCCTTGAGATGCCTTCCAACCTAGTATTCTGTGATTCTATTTATTGGCTCATATCCCTACATCAGGAAATATTTTTAGTGTATTTTCCTTTGAAAGTGTCCAGGCATGTTTTCCATTTTGATTTCCATGGACCAGCTGACCTCACTATCTAGATCCCTAATGGTAGTATAAATTTCCCATTTGAAAGGAAAATTTTGACTCTTCAAAGTTACTAACAATACTTTAATTCATTTAAATTTTAAAATTCAAATTTTTCTATCGTTAAAAATTATTTTATAATTTTAAGGATATAAGGATAAAGTGGTTAAAGGGAAAGGAGAATGGATATAAAAATGATCACAATAAAGTCAGGAACCAAATTCAGAGCTCACTGTTAACACAGCTTGAGTGCAATGTAATGTTTCATAAATCTTCAGAAACTGACATGAAACTGTAGGCTAGGGATCACACATCTACAAGGGCAATAACACTGTAGATAAGAAAAATATAAATATGATTGGAGATAAGTTAAGAGGATATATTTAGGAAAGAATCAAAAAGACATTCAGGTAACTGGCAAATGGCATACACGTAGCATGGTCATACTCATGATACATCATTTGGTCTAACACTTCATTAATCTAGAAAATGAATAAATAGCAGTTGTCTCACATCTGGACTTCATTTAAAACACTGCAATTTTCCACATGAGGACTTGTTAAATTTGTGAAGATGAGCGTTAATAGAAGAATTAAAAGTTGGCAAGGAACTGCCTGAAGGGAAAATGACAGGAAAGGCAGTGTTTAAAAGGCATATCATCATCTGGAAAAGAAGTTATAAGCACAGTTCTTTGATGCTCATTTTTAAACCTGCTTTAGAAAAAAAAAAAAGGACAACTGTAGCATGGGAAAAGTGATCATAAAACCAGCCCTGAATGAAGTCAAAAAGCAGAAAACAGGGGTTCTTTTTAAACACACAGGCAACAACACTCTAGAGCACTCTTCAGGGGAGAAGTTGTGACAAATTTTCCTACATTCTTTTGTTAATGAGTCTTCCTCAGTTTAAGACACTGTATCACTGACAGATAACATGCCTGCTAGATTCTGTGAAAGTTTTAACAGATTTTGCTTTCCTTTACTCATCTGTACTTTTGCAAAAAGGCTGGTGGCAGACACAGAGGCACTTCCTGCCAGTTCACTGAATTGACAAATTACTTAAGCTCCCCTTGTTCTTGATCCCATGAGCATCTACAGGTTCAACCAACAAAGCATATTGGCAGACATTTGTGGTGGGATTAAATAAGGCAACAGAAACAATGTAGATGAACTCATGTGGAGAAAAAAAAAAATCATTATCTTGCTACCAGTGACAAAGGCAGCTAAAGAAAACTTACAGGCAGAAACCTGAGAGACAGCAGGGCTCCATTTAGAAGAGACTAGGGAAAGCTGTCTAAAAGTCTGTTGCTACATCAAGCATTGAGGCACACAAACACCACACTGAAAAAAAAAATCCTACTTAAGGAAACAACAAAATAATCTATTCACTTCCATTCTGAAATAAGTATGAAAAGAACTCAATTTCAGTAATAAAGCAATAACCTTTTGGCTCTAATGATGAGCATATTACTGGATTGAGCTGATAAGGAATACATACAGGAAGAAGTGCTGCCCAACTCATGACCTTTTTTTTCATCATATAAAACGTATATTCCACATCTTGTACTTTTCTGATTTCAGGTCTACTTTGATTTTAAATGAATGTTTTTCACCCTTGAAGGAAGCACTGAGGACCTTGAAACTCTTCATTGCTACCCTTTGGTCTCCTACCATAGTTTTCACTACCTGACTATCCTCAGGTGCTTATGACAGCAAGGAAGAAAACATATCCTACATTTTTGGTAGGTGTGAGGAATACTGGACTATTTTTAGGAATGAAATAAAAAGCAATGTTTCACACCATGACAGTTTACAATGGAGCTGGATTGCATTTACTGATAGAAGCCCTGGATGTCACAGTATGTGTTTATGTTAAACTTTTAATGCAGAGAGCTGGAAACAGTCACAACTATAAAGCAGACAAAAGAAGCCTACACAGTAAATGCCTTAACCGTCTTATTCTATAGGCAAATAAATGCATCATATATAGAGATAAGTAAACATATGTCCTATTACATAATACTCAAGCTACTGCTTACAATGTAATTTTCTTGAAACAGTTTTGCTGTTTCACATCTTAGCCTAGTGTTCTAGGAATTTACACAGCAGTTAAAACTGATTTTGTCTGGGAAACACCATTTAATCTAATATGCCAAATAACATTAATATTCTTAATTTTATTTGGGAAAAGTTCTTTCCTTGTCCCAAGATTAATAAAATGCACAATTTTTCATAAGGTATACTGTATTAATTAGATCTTAGCACAATTCTGACTGCATTTCCTTTTTTTCCTCTAGTTGTTTTATCTCTATAGGAAATACCTTCCTCTTTTGCTATGATAAAGGGATAATGTACCTCTGCCTTAGTGTAAAAATAGAGACAGGTATTTTCAAAATAAAATGCACAAAAATTTTGTGGATAAACTTTGAGAAGAGTTTGGAGAAGAAAGAGACATACCCTCTAAGAATAGCATGGTCTAATCAGTGGGATGAAATTCTTCCAACTTTTTCCTAGTTACCCTGGGAGGTGCTACGTGGAAAAGCTGCTAAAATACTCTCAGATGGCTCCAGTCTTCATTCATCATGTACTAGAAACTGAGGGCTCAAATTGAGGAATGCATTGCATACTAAATTTTAATCAAAACTAATAATAAAAAAAACCACAACTGTTATTGGCCAAACTCTGTAGCTGGCTATTGGATTTTTCTTCTTGTTTTTAATAAATAGTTTTGTTACTGCATCATTACCATCAACAAAATACATATGCTCATCAACAAAACCTGACACACTGTGAAAAGTGTGTGGCTGTCATTTAGCTTTATTAGACTTTGTGTCCCCAATGAAAAGCACATGTCCTAAACATTTAGAAAATAACTTATAACTCCCATATCACTTCAATCATAAAAATCAATTTTCCTCTAATTAAGAGTCACCAGTGATATGCCAGATAAACAAACTGTCCCAAAGGAAGAGTGGAATGTTCTTAAACAGTGAAAACAAAGAACAAAGTATTTCTTCTACCTTGCCAACCACTTTAGACATAAATTACATACTGCTGGAGAAAGCAACTAATTTCAACTCCTTGTAGAGCTCATTAAGTAGATAAAAATCTAAACAGCATATATGTGTGCCTATATATACACTAAAAAAAAAAAAAAAAACAACCCCAAACAGGATGCCACCCCATAAATTATCTAAACTGCTCATATTCTTAATGTGATCAGGAACCTCAATAAAGTTTGCTTAAGGATCAAATGAAATTGTCTTATAGAAGTCCAGTTGTCAATATTCTCACCACAAGCATATTATTTTTTGGTTTAATAGTAAGCAGACAATGGTATCTTCCTGTTTTAAAACATAAAATGTGTTTTATAGATCTGGATTTTTATTTTCAAATAATTATTCTTTTGCATTAACATTTCTTTTGGAGGAGTTTTGGGTTTTGTTTTTTTTTGTTTATGAAGAAAAAAAATGTTGTAGCTCACAGACACTTTATACTGCATTCATCCCACCAAGTAATGTAGGATGTTCAGTATGCATGATCAATCAGCTTGTTATACCATCTTACCCAGCAAGCCTCTGACCTAGTTCTAGAAATGGGTTATCTTCAGGTTTAAAAGCACCATCTGCTCTTAATGATGGCACCAACAAATTTACTGTAATAAAAAAGAAAAAAAAAAAACCAAACCCTAAGTGATAGTAAAATCCAAAGGCCAGAAGAAATTTTCAAATTTTCATGTCATGACTATGCCTTCAGAGAGCACAATACAAATGCCAGATAGCTTTTAACAAAAGGTGATCAGGTTCAAATCTGTCATACTCCCTCCTCGACCCCCACATTGTGCAATGAACAATGAAATAAGACTGTTGCAAGGAAAGGCAACAAGGAAGCCAAAATAATGAGAATGAAGAGATCTTTTCCTTTTTTCCCTTTTTAACTAGGAGTTTTTAAAAATCTAAAATAAGTTGCAGTTTTCTGACACTTAAGGGAAGAAATCCTTTTCCTCTCTAGTGATGCAAACAAAAGGAACTACACTTGCTAAGTTAATTTTCAGCTCACTGGCAAACAATTTTTTCATATCAAATTAAAACTTCTGTAAAGCTATCAAATCAGAAATTTTGCCAAGAATTCTTTGTTCCAGGTACTAATGGAAAGGAAGTCTTTATTGGTGACCTACATAGAAACTGATAGCTTGAACTTTCTGCCAATTGATTTAGCAATCCATTATGATCATAAAGTTGCAAAATAAAAATAAATAATGTTATTTCTTCTTGCTTCAAGTGAAAGGTTTTGAGTGTTTCCTTTAACACTTTACAAAATAAACTTAGGTATTAAGTAGGCATTATGCAGAAGTATGGAACTATTTCTGCATATCCTATGATGATATTGGAAATGTCTTCAGTCACCGATCCAGAAAAAGAAAAGTGAAATCTTTGTCTCTGTACAATTAATAAACTTCAGGTCCCAGCTTATCCTTCAATGCCAGCAACTGTTCCCACTCCCTCGTATTTTCTCTGCCCTTCTTGTAACGCATCCAGCCACCCTCCTTCCTCATCAAAAGAAACAGACGTGATATGACAAAGTTTTAAAGTAGCACCACCTGCTCAGCCTTCCAGCCACAGGGAGGTTCTGAAACTGGAGGTGAAACCTGTCCAAGAAAGTTAATTTCAGCTTGTCTTTGCAAGTTCCTCACACTTTTATACAGAGCTTAAACTGGCTTCCGCTTAAAAAGACAGTATGGAGAAGCTGAGCAAATGGGAAAAAAAAAAAAATCCTGTCCATTGTGGGGGAAAGGGAGATTATTCATACAAAACTCCTGCTGTATCCTTCTTCTCCCTGGTAAATTATGATGCTGCCATGAGATTTTTCTCAAAACAGATTAAAAATAAAACAAAAACATAGACAACAATTGGATAAAGTATATTGGCATAAACTAATAAAAATAATATTAAATAATTGTATATTTCTGTAGCATTCAAACATATGCAGCATGGTTAATGTGCTAGTGTACCTCATTTTGCAGTTCATCGGCACTTTTGGTAGAAGCAAGGATCTCATACAAAGTGCAGCAGAGATCTTCTGTTGTTGGCCCTCCAGGGTTACCGCCTTGAGATTCCTTCAGGTACTTTCCAACTTCACACCATAAAAAAGAATCATCTACTTTTTCCAAAGACTTGAGATTAGATTTCTCATCACAGTAGTTCTGTAAGTGATTCAGCTGGTTATTCAGAAATTTTTTATAATCTAAGCTTATATTTTTCTGGGCATCAGTCTCACCATTCACAGGCAGCTCTTCAGAGTGATCCAAATCATGCATGTCAAATGAAAACACTATATTTTTACCAAACAACACTCTGTTATCACCATTTTGCTCTTCAGCCATCTGTATGAGGGCTGTAAGCTGTTCTTCAGCGAAGTGAGAAGCAATCCGAGACATGGCATTACAAGCTGCAGTAGCAGATGATGAAGGAAATGGCCCAAACATCTGCTTGATCACCTTTGTCTCATCATGGCCAACACATTCTTTCCCGTGAAATGTCTTAAAGAGAAAAACAGCTCCACTTTCAATTGCTTCTTGTCCATTTTCAGCTCCAACTGTTAACAAAACCAAATGGAACTTAATACACTTAATATTAAGAGTGTTTCATTACCAATAACATACCTGTATTCCATTTCTTGCTGCAAATCTCATCCGGAGAGGTATCAAAAGAAGATCATAACAAGTAAGAATTGTTGCAAGGTACTGAATTATAAAAGGTATATGATAATAAAGCATCTGTCTTCATTATCCTTCTACACACTAAAAATTCATATTAAGAATTACCAACGCTTTCTTATCTTTCTGAGCTAGAGAAAAAAACTTGTTAGAGGTCTTAAATTCACAACTGTATATTTATAAGCTCTTTAACATTAACAAATTTCCACTTTGTCTCACTATTCATTCACTGCCTAATCTGAATATTCATAACAGAATAAGTATACAGAACTCAGATGGGAATTACTGAATTCTTGTAGTAATTCCCAGTGGAATTACTTCATCAGAGTGTGTGTTACGTTAGAAATATTGCTCAAAAATTTAAAGCAAATAAATGTATGAATTTAGATTTCTATCTACAAAATACAATGTTATGCAAATAATATATTAATAGATAAAAACATGAATGTACTTCTTACACAACTATTCACAAAATTACTCGAGGAAAACATAAGAAAAACTGCCTATGATAAACGAGTATGTAACTACTAAACAAAATTTTAGAAGTCATCAAGCATAAACTAACCAAAACCAGCCAGCACACTGGGAAGCTTTTGTTTATTTTAAATGAGGAGAACATGCAAAATTTTTTTTACTTGTAACTTGATTCAACTTAGGTTAGGTTTAACAGCAGAAAAAGCAAGGGGTTTCTTCCCCACAACGTAACATGAAAGTGCAAAAAAAAAAATCTAGCATAAGCAGATGGAACAAGGCTGAGTAGCTAAAAATATGACATAAAAATGGAGATGGCTACAAACTCAGTATTTAGCTTGAATTTTCCTGTGGTGCACTTTGAAAGCTGAAAAGTTCAAGGATAGGACTGGAGGTGATATTAACAAGATAATTAGATACCTACATATGGAAGATACATGACATAAAGATACACACATCTACAATATATATGTAAATATGTCTCAGAGGAAAATGGAGGTTCAGCCCCTCCCTTTTATCATTAGCTATATAGGAATCACAACCCCCCCCACATCGAAAAACTTGTAATTTGTCTGCATGAAGCTCACTCTTATATTCCTAACATACAAATACATATTATTATTTAAAGTCACTTGTGTCAGAACAGAAGTACAGATTACTAAACTAAAGGAGCAATTGAAGGATTTGAGAAAAATCTCTAGGTTTACTATGGGCTATTTCTCCTTTATTATCAACATCTCCTATTTGTGAAAGCATCTCTTGAGAAAATACCACCCCTCCCATCTCAAAAAAATGAGCCAGACAAGATGGCAAGAGATGCACTACTAGAAGCTACTCTTTTTGGTGTTTTGTTATGTTTGCCAGCCAACATTTTAGTCCAGTAGCTCTTGTGATTAAACTATACACAGTGGATATTTAAAACAGCTCTCTCAATCACTCTCTATTATCAATACAGATTGCACCTTCTCCTACTAACTTCATGGACTGACGGTGCAAACTCAATGCCCATCTTGCATGACTTTCCCTCAAGCCTTGTGTGTTGCAAGTGCCAGCTGAAATCTGTGCACTGAAGGAGAGGCACCTGGTTTGGTGCAGAGAGGTGGCCTGTCCCGGGGGCCTGTCTCAGAAACACAGCAGCCACATGCTTACATTTCAGCCTGAAGAGGTTAAAAGTCTACTAGCAGTACTAACCAGAATTTAAAATGTTTTTATTGGTGATTTGAGAAATACTCAAAATTATACTTCTGATGACTCAAGAAAGCAATGGCCATTACAACCATTAATAGCTTTACCAGGCATCTTCTGCAACTGCACAGCCCAATTGACTACCATGTTAGACATTAATAACTTGTCTAGCCTTTTTCTGAAAGTCTGTGTTTAGACATTTGTTTCTTTCTTAATTTACTAGGTATTTCCAAAAAAATAGCCGAGAAATAGAAATGTAAGTGTGGCAGGTTAACATTTGTATTTTAATAAAAATCTCTGGTCTATAATGACAAAACCAGGCAAATATATTTATGCATATTAATTCTCTCAGTCTTTTTACTTATGGTTCTATTCAAGATATTTGAAAAACAATCAGTAAAGGAGAAAATATACCTACAAGATTGAAATGACAAATCCTTAAATATGTGTAGCAAGAACTTGAGCCCTGAGCTCAGTTTATGAGCTGATGAAGACAAATTTTGCTAAAAGCAAAAGCTAAATTAGGTTTAGGCTGTCAATCAAAAACTAAGTTTCCAATCAAAACTAAGTTTTCACACTTTCTTTGCCATAATGTATTTCAGTTTTAAAAGTTTAATTCCAGATGAGTGAAATATATTTTTATTTCTCTCCTCAACACCAAAAACTTCAAGCAGAAAACATTTTTTATATTTTTACCTGCCTGCACAGCAGTCCAATTTTTCATGATACCAATTATGTGAAATTAAAGCAGACAACACTAGGATTGTTCTTTTCTTAGAGTACTGCTATTCCGAAAGAAACTGTTGGTTTTGCTTAATAACTGTCAATCACAAAGCATACCACACACTATAAAACAGTACTATCAAAACAGCAAGAATAATCATACAACAATGGAATCTTAAAATAAAACAGAAGACCAAATTAAGCATATGCATATCAGATGAAATGAAGTTTCAAAGATATTTCAGGGCAAAACTGGCATCAAGGTAGAACCAAAATTGTTCCAGTATGTAAAGTATGCAGGCAGAAAACAGCTTGAACCTGCTCCCACCCCCAGACAAAAGAATGTATTATTAGACTACTAGAGAATGAAAACATACCTATTTGTTTTGCAGCTTGTAAGATAGTTTTTAAATCACCATTTACAGTTTGGTATTCTTTTTTGTCCAAATTGTCATCAACAAACTTTATTATCTTCTTCCAAGTAAGATCAGACTTCAGCAACTGGGCATGTAGTTTTGACCTTTTAGTCTGAAAATGAAAAATATTTGGAGTTTTTTATTTATTTCAAATGAATATATGGGGGTTCCTTTAAAATTAAACACCAGATAAAAACAATTCCTTCCAACTGCATTCAGTCAGTACACAGTAATGATTGCAAGCACTTCTCCTTTTACCTGTTCTTTAGACTCTTTTTCGAGTGTATGAAAGAAGGATACACAAAAGCACACACACACTACCTTACTCTTTCCAGAGCAAAATCCTCTATAAAGCCAAACTTTTGAACTTCAGTAGATTACAGTTCCCAAGATTCCAAACTCATTTCACATCACAGGTTCCCACAAGGCTTCTATTGCTTTAATGCATTATTTCTTGGGAAACAAAAGAAGTGAACTTAATATTCAGTGAACTTAATATTAGAAGTGAAATGTTTGACTTCCCAGCTATACATAAGCTTGGAGCTAAAAGCACACCAGCCTTGCCCAACTTCTTGAAAGATGAATTAACAGGGCTGTACTAACACAGCCAAGCAAACTTTTCCATAAAGCATATCATGATTGTAAGGGCTAAGTATAAATCACAAAGCTACAGCAAACTTGGCTTTGAGTGAGGACACTATGAAGGAATGCACAGAAAACTATACACTCTGCCCTTCTTGCTTGCCTACTCTTATAAAATAGCAATGCAAATGAAGAAAAGAAATTATTCTTACTATAACTATGCTTTGTAAAAGAAAAAAAAAAAAGCTTTACCGTTAAGTCAGCTAATTCTTCACTGTAATCCTCATGTTTAGTGACATTTGAAAAGGAGCGTAAAGCGCCCGTAAGACGAGGCAAGGCCATCTGTTACTCATTCAGTGATCCATAGGATGAGAAATCAAATCCCAGTTCAAGTACCTAGATGAGAACAAAACAAATAAGATGGCTTTATTAATGTTATAAATACAAACTCACATCATGAAATTGAAAGACCTTTTCAAGCTAGCAGAACTTGGGTAGAACTTCAATTAAACTAGTTTAAAAAAATCTCTTAAAATGATGATAATCAAAATTCAATAAAAGGGAGGTGAAAGGCATGGAGCAGAGGCAAGAAATGGTAACATGCAGGGGTCATTCAGCAGGTGGTTCTTTTCTCTCCTCCCTAAATAAAAGTTACCAGCAATGAGGCAAAGTGGCAATTATTTCTTTAGCACCCCTAACACTGAGTATTATAGTGAAATCTATGTAACTGAACTTTAGCTCCCAATAGCAGGAAATGATTACAACCTACAGGAAACTCTCCTCTGAGCCAGCCCACGATGGGAGCTTTCAGGTCATTAACAGCCTCTGGCTCGGATGCAGAGAGAGGCATCTTTCTTGACAAGTGCTTAGCCATTTTTAACCAGCAAAACAGGGAAAGAAAATTATGACAGGAAATAAAGATTGTCAAAGGCATAGCACTGAACTATTATAAGAGATAAAGGGAATAAAAAGGCTACGAGAAAACTGAAAACACTATGCCTTGGGATGTTTTCACTTCAGAACTGGGAGTACATGCACGCACTTAGAGCAGGACTCTCTTCAGGACTACAGCTTATTTCAGTGCAGTCTTATTTCCTCTGTGGAACAGGCTCATATCTATGCACCAAAACACAGCTGTTCCCCATCTGAAATTGTACTTCTTCCAAGCCTTTTACTGAAATTATTCTCAAAGTTATTTAATTTCAAAAGGTGCCCACAGCTGAATTGTTTAATGAACCCAAACGCACAGCTACAGTTTCTGATGGTAACAGATAAGATACAGATTTAGATTATTTTTGAAACAATTAATGATACCATTACAAACTTAATGATCTGCATCATTCTTAGCATGCCTGAAGACCAACGTCCATCTAGAATTTAAAGAACTTGTAACAGAGTTAATAAAATTACTTCCCCCCCAGGTCATATAGTACAGAACTCTCTGCTTTCATCTAATTATCCTTAACGTTTTTCCTTATTTAGTGACTGCATTTGTATTTTAGCTATCAGCTTTGCAATACAGCAAAAAGCAAATCCAGATGCAGCATTCCAATCACAGAGAAATGTCACTGACTTGTCAGGTCTGCTTGTTTTTCCACCTTGCATGAAGATGTTTTTTAAGAATAATATTACAACAGCTGATATTTTGGAGACAAATGTTATAATGATGAAGCTACAAAATTTGGAAATATAAAATCTTTAACTGTGAAGATGACAGAGAGCATGTGTTCAAGCCTAGAAGCAGACACAGCCAAACACTGCTGCAGCTTTTGAGATGTTCAGTGGATATATGACATGTAATTCATACCAGCACAGCTCCTAGCAAAAATACTCTGTGAAAATTACAGCCACCATTATTAGAAGGCAAGTAATGTGTCCAGACATTGAGGGTACATCACTCTCACCTTGTTCTAATGACAGAACTGCCATTAGCTATTAGAGCTCACTCCATTTTACCTATTTATTTTATACCTACACTCAAATACCTTTTCCTATAGCATTATGTCCCTTTATAAAAAAATGTAACATAATTCTAGTATTACGTTAATTGTCCTTTCTGAAATAACATGCACAGTAATTTATGTAAGTTCGAACACACGTATAAAAAGTTCACTTTTCACACACACTTAAAAATTTCAAGCCATCTCCAGCAGGTTCATTTATTAGGAAACTGAATTTTAAATGGACGTTTCTTTTTCCTTTATTCAATGAGTTATTAGCAGTTCCTGAAATAGAAAACCTGAAACACCAGAAAACAAGTAAGGGCACACTGTCCTGACCACAGGCATGACCAAAGAGCCAAATCCAGCCCTGAAACCCTACATTTGATCTTGTACTAGTAAAGTCTGCTCCACACTCACCTATGTGCTTTCAGAACTTGAGGGTGTCTGAGGGGGCTGCTTTGGCAGAGCAGTCACACAAGGCTTCTGCATCTCATTTATAGCCAAACTTCACACATACCCTTCACTTGTGGTACGTGATGGCCACTCTCAACAGGGTACCACATCAAAACAAAAACAGCTAGTAAAAAGAATGCAGGGGACAGGTGCAATTATTCCACTCTTAACATTAAAAAAAAAGAAAAGTAAAGTTTATGAACTTTGGCTATTATTCAACAATACATTAGAGCCAGCTCTAAACACTAAGTCATAAATGATGTGGCCCTATAAAATGCCATGCAAACTTATATTTGTTTTTTAAAAAATACGCTACCTGCCTTCCCATAACGCCCCCTTATATAAATACCTGCCTGCATCACACTGCCTTTAGAGTGGATCAGCTACTCCTTGTCTTCCCACAGCCACCATAAGGGTAACTAATTCCTTCTGCTTTGAGAGAAATGTATCTGTTTATCCACAGGTGGATCTGAAACATCTGTACTACCAAATGATCCTGATAAGATCTGCCAGTTTTAGAACAAGGACCTAAACAGCATTGGCAATTAAATTCTCTTTACTAGGGCCCACATATAGAGGATGAACTTCTGCCATCCTTCTGCCCATTCCCCCTCAAGAAAAGTCTTAGACAGGTATCATCTTAAGTCATCTTTGTAGGACAAATGGAATGGGAATTTAACCTTCACATCAGTGCAACTCTACATGGTGAAAATGTTTCTTCTCCTCTCCCACCCCCAATCAAGCAAGGACACTTTGGGCACATTCTGCTAATGATTCCTAGAACTATCTCAGATTTCCTGTATCTTTTAAAAAAACCCGTAACTTTCTACCGCCTCAGTTTGTAAATCAGAAAGAGCAATATCCACCCTTCTAAAGCTTTGTGAAGATGAGAGAAAGTAACTTTTAAAGTCTATTTTATTTCTTTTAAAAGCAAGTGTGATTTTAATGCTGAAACTTTTGATAGGAGAAAGTAAAACATAAAGACAGATTAAACTCAGAGTTCAGGTAAGAAACAATTCAAAGTTTATTGTTTGAAAGTAAACATGAATCATAATCTTAGAAGGTTTTTATTCATTAAAATGAAATATTAAAAAAATTTCTAGCAATACCACAAAGGTAACAAAAATTACTAGAGAAGTTTTCCACTTCATATTTTCACCAGCAAGTTAGGTTTTCCTCCAACTTCTGGCCTTCCTACATTTCTAATACAAGAAAATAACAGAACCATTTATTTCTTGTCTTCACTGAAATATTACAGAGATTACTGGAAAAGACACATCGTTTTGAAATTTACTTAATTCCTGTGCTCTCTAACAGATCAAGCCAGCTGCCCAGTAGGGCTAAGAGAAGGTGAATGCTCAGATCTGGTACGTCAATATTAAAGTCGAACAGAAATCTTTTTCTTACAAATAATGGAATAACACAACATTAACACAGCTAAAAGTCACAGGTAAAATCCACAGTTACACTACCCTAAAGTACCAGCTTGTGTAGTCTACAATATTTTACTTATTTGTTCCCTAAAACATCACAGCAATCATTCTGTTTAAACTAAGGAATATTAAGCCATGTTCCCAGGTTTTGCCTACGTAAATTTGTAATTTATAAAACCAAAAAAGTATTACTAGTAACTAATCTAATCAAAGAACATTATAAAGAAAAAGAGGCTTTAGACATCGGCAATGAATAGCAGGTTGCTATTGACCACAATGTATTTGAATCAAAGGACATTTTCTCTTTCATTTGAGAAAGTGGAAACATTTCAAATGAAAAGGAAGCTAAAAGGGCAAAAGATATGCCACCCACAAAGCTAAACAAAAAAATAAAGGAACAGTGCAGTAACTTTTTTTACATTTTGAATATATATATATATCAAACAGTGAGACCATAAGGACACATTAAGACATTTCAAATTTATCAACACTCAGAATATTTTACTTTACACTTCTGTGTAGGAAGAGTAAAAATAAATCCCCAAACATTACATTTAACTGATACAAACACATTTTAGAACGACTACAATTAACTTCAGCAGCTTTATTAACACAAAGGTAAACTTCATATTTTATTTACAAATAAGGCTCAATTTTTAAAAAACCCCAAACAACATATTCTACTTGCTGTATACCCTTCCTACATAGCACACTTAAAGGAAAAATATTTTAAAGAAAACACTTTAAAGAAAAAAATAAAACTATTAGACAAAAATGCTATTTTGCACCAATAAGAACATTTTTATTAGACTCAATAAAATTTCTTATCCAAGCATGTTTGATGCAAACAGTACAAATACAAACCTAACATCAAAGTTGTTAGGCAGGGATAATAGTGATTTAATAAAGTCTGGGACATTAATCAGAAATAGGAAGCAAAGCATGACACTAAAACAACAGTATTTCCCCACTTCGTACTTTGCACCTTTACAAACAGTGCTGCACGATGTAGTAACAATTGTGCACTTTCAGACATCCCACTTTCTACTCAAGTCTCAGACATCACCCCGGAATTCTCTAAAGTTGTCAGGGTTGAATAGTGCTGATCTCCAGTGAAGACTGGGTCAGTCTTTGAAAGGGTGACAGCAAGGTTAAGGACTATGTACTAAGGAAGAAACAGTGGCTTCCTGACACATAGTATTCACCTCAGTGAATACCAAAATTCAAACAAGTGCTTCAGCATAACAAGGAGGCATAACACTGCCTCTGTGCACCATCATTCACATAAGAGACAATTTCAGTATCTCAATTACATAAGTCACTAAACAAACAAAAAACCCTAGAAAATCAAATAATAGAATTAATTCTATTATTCATTAATTCAATAGAGTATTAACCCTTTCCACATTTTCTCATAATCTTAGCCATGCACATGGTATTAAACACCAGCTGCCTAACACTGCCTGCTTGCATCAGCTGGAGATGCATTTTCTGCGATTATGCCCGATAGTGTTCTGTGACTATGCCAAACATGTGGCTTGACTCAATAATATGTTCAGTTTAGATGTGCTTTGAGATAGTTACAAAGGACTGCTATTGTTAAAAAGAAAAAAAAATTAAACAACATTTTTTCCAGAATAACTCATCTTCCTTTTCCAAGAACATAAAATGTAGTTCAGTTGTTAAACTGAAAAAGGTCTGTATTTTTACATCTCATTGTCTTAACTTTTATGTTCCCTGCAAGGCGAACTGCATCCGAAGCAAGAGAAACTTACAAGACTTTCCTTACAGGAGGAGACATACCATAAGCAAATTTCGAGCTTCAACATATATAACATGCATGTTCATTTAAACGCTAGGCGTAAGAGACAAACACAAGATGGGGATGGTGGTAGTGTCATTTGTTTAGTTTTGCTTTAAGTTTAATAGGGGGGCTCTCTGTGCCTCTGTTTCACAACGTGCCATCAACAGAGGTTGAAAACAACCTCGGGGAGTTCATCTTACTCCATTCTAGAAAGGCTTGTCACTAAAGGAAGAGATGTATGGAAGGTAAATAGGGACATACATGTTCAAAGGAAGTCAAGGGATGAAAAACAATAGATAAGTGAGACAAAGAACAAACTTTGAGTTAATGACAGCTAAGTAACACACTTTGCATCCCACTGAGGATGGCGGAGAGGATGTGGGATGCACTTCAACAAATATAAGTGCTATAATAAAACATGCATAACACAGAACTGCGTAACTGCTGTGCAAAGAGTATGCTGGAGATGGTAGCAAGCTTGTTCAGATGGTAGTAAAAAAAAACGTCTCCGTAACACACTCCTGTAGGGAACAGCATGCACATACAAGGATAGAGCCCCCAGTGTGAATTACTGGCCATTACAAGGTGTAATTATGTGAGGTTTTTAAACCTCACAGGGATGTGTTAAAGCACCCAAATCACTTAACACATTTATAGACAACTAAACAAATGCCTCAAACACTGTATTATCCCCCAGTTCCAAACAACTGGATGCTTATTAGTCACTCAACACCACAATTACCCTTCATAATTAATGCTGATTTCCTTCAAAATAGGGTTTCAATAAGCCTCAAGGTGGGAACTAGATCATTTTGTATCTGGAGCATTCTCCCAAATGTTTTTGAAGGAAACACTAAACATTTCTTTTGAGAAAAACATAACCTATTTTAGCATTTAAAGAGGAGCTCAAATGCAATAAAATTACTAAGCCAAGTACACTAATCCTTAAGACCCTGACGGTACGTGATTACTCACGTCAAAAAGGAGAGGTGGTATGAGTACGATTGCTGTCTTACTTCTTATTAACCACTAAGTCATTAGCTTTCTTTACAGCAATGTCATTAGCAATGTTTATATTACCTGCAAAGATAAGATGTCACTTCTGAAGTAACTGTCTTGCCAAACATTGAGATTCCTTCTCAAGGATTTCTTTAGTAATTAGTTATGGCTAATAAAATCATTGCATCTTGCAAACAATGCACAGTAGCTGTGTAAGCACAGTGCAACTTATGCCAAGATTCACATTTAATCTTACAGAACTATTATTCTATGAAAGCACTGAAGCAGGATTTCTCATTTAGAGAAAATATTTTTTTGTGTGTGTTAAGCAATTTAATCAATAAAACTGGTAATAATAATGGTAATGCCAGCAATCTGAAACAGAAGACCTGAAGTACTTAAAGTAAACTACAGAATTATTTTTCAGAACAAAAATATGCAGAGTTTTAGACTGGTTAAGAAAGAAGTGGTAGATTCTACAGTCCTTCTAGTAATAGACAAGAAAATTAATTTGTCATGTACTAAAAGTATGGCAATGGCCTTCAAAAGAAACACAGATTCTGGCCAACTTTAGCTATCACTAAATGAAAAGCTCCCCAAACTATCAGCTATAAATAAGCTCATCCTATTTCCAGAAGCTTTTGAGTCAGAATTTTTACCAATGGTTGCAGTAAATAATACATTACTCACTACATAATGTACATACTCATTACACAAAATCAGAACCAGATGTCATTGTCCACATAAATGCATCAATTTAATTAAAATAATGCAAGTGTATTGTGCAAATTTTTCCCTGTATTTAGCAATATTTGGATTTATTGTGTTAATTTAATTTTTATATTAATGTTTATAGTACTTTCTAAAATAAGCCCCTTATCCATTTTCTACCATTCAGCATGTAGTTTGGTACCTGTCAAGAGTTTTTGAGGAGGGAAGGAGTCAAAAAGTCATGACAGTTTGCAGGAAACTCTAGTCCGTATCTTTCCAATAATACACAGAAACTGGGTCCTGAAAGCTGTGCATTTTATCCAAAATTCTTTTTTAAAAAGTGTTTTAATTCTGAATACACTACATTACCCCTTGGTCTTTCTAACACTCCTCCTAAAAGTCTCTGTCAGTATATATAAAAACTTTTCCAAAGGTATGTCCACATGAATGAACCACTCATGGTCTGGCAGTCCTTTTATCCTTATTGGACCCATGTCCAAGCACACTGAAGGTACATTTGCAAGAGAGCTCACTGACATAATGTGGTCAAATATTGAAGTGCAGTGAAGATGCATAAAGAGTCCCAAAAATTACCCTATCAAGACAAGCTTTTCCAGTTGAGGAAGAGCTGAAAGCACAGTCCAAATCACACCAGCCTTCCAGGTACTTTTGGGGATGCCTTCCCCTTCAGAACTTCCTCCTACTGCCTGGAAGCAATAATACCTCCTCCCCTACAAAGAGAGTTGTAAAGAAACCCAGGGTTATAACACACATAACAGAAGCTGTCCCAAGCCAGAAAACTGTCTACTTTTGATTTAGCTTAAATTTTACTTAATATTGGCAGGATATAGGGAAAAAAACCCAGCCAAAATTTCAGCCTAAAAATCTATGAAAAAATATTAATTCAAGGTCTACCTTGCATTATAAGGATACCCCTACAGCCTGAAAACATGCCTACTTCAAGGCAGAGGCCCTTCTACAAGAAAAAAAAAAAAAGTTAATGAAAAATACATTTAAGCAACACTCAACTATTGAACAGACACATGGTCCCATAAAGTAATATTATTAGAGACAGAATCCCTTGTCTTCTCTTCAGAGTTCACATGCCACACAGGCACTTCAAACAGCACATCAGCTATTTAATGACCAGCAAGTAACAGATTTCTAATTGATAATTTATTACTACTGCAGTTTAGAATTGGAACTTTTAAAAAATGATAGTGCTGTATTTCTGCAATGTTACGAGCACAAATTAGAAGCAAAACTAGCAACTGCTGCCCACCCTACCTGAGCTGTCTGTCTATAATGCTGGCCATACATGCAAGAAGATATTTTGAGACAGACACCAGTACAGTTTCCTACAGTGAGGAAATCCCTAACCATCTTTTCAAAGCTTGCAAACATGTCTGCTTATTACATAAGAAAATGGAGAGAACAATAATTGAGGGATATTATTCTTGGCTGATACAATAAAAAGGAAAATAGCCCCATTATGTCTCTAGTGATCTGAGGAGGCTGAAACAGGATTTTTCCAGTTCTACATTTTTTTAAATGGTTGCATTTCTTAAATCATAGCCATATTCTGCCATATTGTATGTAAAATTTCTTAAAGCAAATTTTAGAAAAATTGTACTGTAAGCTAATACGTAAGTACATATTACACAAGATTCTCCTATTGAACAGTTAAAAGCCTTTGAACAATTATTATGAGTATTTGGCATGGCACATAGGCCAACTGTTCATATTCATAGAATCAAATTTTAAAAAGGTGGCAGAAACAAAAGTGCTACACTAACAAGAAAATTATATAACCAAGCATTTTATTTATATTCATGCTTCAGAAGCAACATAGATTTGTACCAATATCATGTCATGCTCAGCAGTAAAACTCTGGGAAAGGAGAAGCAAGGGGTGTGGGAAACAAGGACACACATCCACGCTTATTTAACAGAACAGCAACTGTTAAATATCTCCTCTTTTCATTCTGTTTCACAGGCAAAGGGAGTGAGTGAAGGGCTGGGGTGGGGGCATTTGGCTACTGGCTGGGGTCAACACACCACAAATAATAAATTTCTTAAAAGAAATGGAAGAGAGGACATTCAGAGATCCTCTTTTCCCTAATCTTTCAAGGAGAGGACACATTAGGATAATGGAATCATTAAGGTTGGAATTACCTTTAAGATCATCAAGTCCAACCTTTGACCAAATATCACCATGCTCACTAAACCATATCACAAAGTGCCGCCTCTACTCATTTTTTGAATGCTTGTTCCCCCTTAGAGCAGCAGCTAAGAATAATGTCTTCTTATTTCTTAAACAAAACCATCAGAACTCAGTTTCCAAATAGAAACTGTGATACAGTTCAGCAGTCCTCACCAGTTTCAAAGAAATATTTTGTAAACCAGACAGAAACATTTAAACAACAGCTCCCTAAAATATCAACTAGGTAAAACATTCTCCACCTTCCTTTTACAGCTATTTTTCTCTAGCATTCACTAGATTTAACAAGACAGAAAAAGAATATGAGTTTCAATTTGCATCTCAGAGCTGCACTCAGTACCAGCTTAGCCACAAACTCTAGTCCACATGTTTATGCCCTGAATAGAAGACAGAAAATACCAACTGCCCTTTCTGCAATTCTCAAGCAGTCCACATAGCTACTGAAGTCTAACTCTTTCTTGGCTTCACTCTAGTCTAATGGATTTTCATTGAACTATACACAGTTGTGTACAACATCAAGAGGAGTATCTATAACTAGAGACAGCTCAAGGAACACACAAGGGATCTTTCACACCACTGGTTAATTCAGTGAGCACCATTACCACAGAACCAGAGCGTGCTGCTATTGCTTCCTTCAATCACATTTTTAAGCGTTTGTGCAGTGTTGAGGTGGCTTGACACTGGCCAGCAGCCACACTGCTGCTTGCTCAGCCCCCACAGCAAGGCAGGAGAGAAAATAGGAAGAAGAAACAAAAAAACTTACAGGCTGAGATACAGACAGTTTAATGGAGGAAGAAAAGGAAAAATACCCCACAAGTGCAGGAAAGAAATGCTCACCACATCCCACAGGGTGACCAGTGCCCCAAGCTCCAGTTTACTAATCTCCAAAAAACAGACATCTTGGAAGCAAAAATCCCACCCTTTCTTCTTCCTCTACCTCGTTTTGTTTCTAAGCGTGACAATACACAGCACAGTTCACCCCCTGGCTGATTTGGGTCTACTGTCCAAATTGTGTCCACACAAAACCTCTTGCCCACTCTCTAGCCTACTTGCTGGGCAGGGAGGGTGGAAGAACGCTTTGATGCTGTGCAGGCCAGAAACAGACAAAACACTGGTGTGCTATCAACATTGTTTTAGCCACAAATCTCAAGCACTAGGATTGCGACGAAAGTTAACTCGTACACCCGGTATAGGAATGTGCTCATACTGGCTTTGTGCAAACAGAGAAGATCAAATTCCTCAGCGAGAGATGAGCATAAAGAATGCCCTGACTGCACATATCTCCTTAGGGGCTGTGCTTGCAATAAACACAAAATTTTTCCTTTCTGTGATGTGATGAGGTATTTAAAAAACAAGAATGAGTAAATGCACAATGACTGGCTATTGCTCATAACGTAAGAATAAGGAGATACATGACAAAACTTAATAGTAAGGTGAGAATAATACCAAGTAGAATGCCTTTCCTATGTAGAACATAATTAAATTTGGGAATTCATTGCCACAAGATGCCAAAAAGACTAAAAGTTCAGGTATTCTTAGATTAATTCATGGACATCAAATAACTTGGTAGCCTCTGAACTCAACAGCTTAGAAGCAGACAATCAGTTATTTAAACCACTGATTATTAAAAGATAATAGGAAAGTCAAGGCATAATTACATTTGTCTTCCCTTTTTTTTTTCAGTAATCACCTAAGCACCTCCTACTGGCTGCTACAGGAGAAAGACACTAAACAAACATTTTCCTTGAAAACACAGCTACAGAGTGATTCTGTAGATCAGAAACAGAGCTACAGAGATTCTGAGGATTACAATTTGGGATTTAGGAGCCTAATGTTTCTCATTCTGTTTTTGAGTCCTACCCTTGTTTCCTTCTCTTTTTAGTTCAGACATCACCTATTATATTTTTAACAAACTTCCAACTAGACATTATAGGTAATTTGTTAAACTGCTTTTGATTAGGTAAGTTTCTCTGAACTAGAGAGTAGATTTTGGTCTCAGTTCTCTCTTCAGACATTAAAGCATAGTTCAGTTTAAGAAAATGTGTAGGCTAGAAAATGCTCAACACCAACTTTAACAATTGTTACTATAAACAATTTACCAGGAAAACAGTAAGCTGTTATTTGCAGTAATGAGGACTTCAATTTTCTACGGGGAAATTTTGTAGGAGGGAGAAAAGAAACCTGTTCAGCACTCAAAACGCCCATATGAGCTGGAATTAATCCCATGTTTAACAGCTTCCAAATAAACTTTACATTATAACTAAGCAGCGAAAGACAACATGTGTCTTTCCTTCCCCCAACCGCCTCTGCACCCCATTAACAGCTCCTGTAACTATGTAACAGAAGAGAAATGAAAGCAGGAATAACATGGACCACGCTTAGCACAGTTCAGTACTTATAAAAGAAAACTTTTTCAGAGAAAGCACTGTAGGTCAATAGGACCTGCAGAAATATACACCAGCCTTTTGTGAAGGATGAGTTTTCTATTAACTTTGTGAAAAAATATTTTTCAACTATAAATGTTCTTCCTGGACACAGAATTAACACTACACTTAGTAGAACTGTAAATGATACTGAGAAGCAAGGGACTGCAACTATTTTAGGGGCCAAACTACAATCATCTTGATCACATAATCACAGAATGGGTAAGGTTGAAAGGAACCACAGTGGATATTCTGGTCCAACCTCTTTGTTCAAGCAGAGCCATCCTAGATTACATGGCACAGTGCAGACAGTTCTTGAATATCTCCAGTGAGGGAGACTCCACAACCGCTCTGGGCAATCTGTTTCAGGGCTCAGTCATCCACACAGGAAAGAAGTTCTTCCTCATGTACAGGTCGAACTTCCTTTGCATGAATTTCTCACTGTTACCTCTTGTTCTATTGCTTGGCATCACCAAAAAGCACCCGGATCCATCCTCTTGACACCCCCCTTCAGATACTCATGCGCATTTATGAGGTCTCCTCTCAGTTGTCTCTTTTCAAAGTTGAACAGACCCAACTCTCCCAGCCACTCCTCATAAGAGAGATGCTTCAGTCCTTTAATCATCTTCATAGCCCTCCACCGGACCTGCTGCAGGAGCTTCAGGTTTAGCTTCAAAGCAAGTTCTGTAAACACAGAACTGTCAGAATAAAATATTGTCGTTTGACAATTTCTTGCCTTCTCTCTGATTCAGTGGAAGTAGTGACCTCACCTCTCCCAAAGGCCAAGATAGCTTTTAGAGAAAACGAAGGTCTAACACATAAACTAGCTTATATAACACATAAAAGCCCTAGCTGGGAGTTCGTCTGCATTCCCATATAAATGTGAAGAGAGTTCCTCCAAATAGCTACACATACAATTCCAAGATAAGACTGGTTTACTCTGCTGTGGCCAGAGGCAAGTCAGATCCCAAGGAAAAAATTTTACTACAGCATCTGCTGAAAAGCAGCGTATGTTTAATCAGACTCACCACCTCACTGATATAATCGATGCCATCTTTAGATGAAGGCCAGTTTGCATCTGACCTGATGGTTGGTTGGTTTGGTTTTCTTCCTCCTAAAAATTTAGCTCTGCAACCTACCATGTCGGCAAACACAACCCTTCGTTGCACTTTCTCTGGAACGTTTTTCTACTCATTGGCTAGACTCAAGTCTATCCTCTGGAAAGTAACTAAGCTTGACTATTAGATTTCTTCTCTGCAGAAATTAGGTTTACCAGTTTCATTTCAACACTAACAGTCATTTGTTTAAAAAGACATAAGACTTAAAGGTTCTCTATCAATGTTAGTATTTTAAAAACAATAACAAAGCCTACATTCAGAACTCATAAAATGTATTATTTTAATTCCAACATGATACACACTCCTGAAGTGCAAACCTTAGGACACTACAAGACTCTCATGTGTTTTATAAGCAAAGCTGTGACTTTACCACTACCAACCAAAATGAAGCAAGAACTTCAAAGGCAGAAACACTCTATGTGACCACATGCCTTTTTCGTTCATCATTTCTAGTTCTCTGTATTTATTAATAGCAGTAGAAAGTACTGAAACTACATTCGACAGCTGTGCCTTTCCCACTTCACCACTCCCGCCAGCCCCGATAAGCAAAGCCCAGAAGGCGCACGAGAGCAGCGCACGGCACCCGGGCCTTCAGGAGCGGCCTTGCATCACCCGCCGCGGTGCGCGCCGCGCTGGCGCACGGCGAGCACTCCGCCAGCCCCGGCCCCGCTGCCGGCCCCGGGCACGCTGCCCG
>VZTX01028737.1:1463494-1541450 GCA_013400915.1 Pardalotus punctatus | reverse complement strand
TGTCCGGCGCGGCCCGCGGGCTCCATGGCCAAGAGTGGGGCCGTGCCGCTGCCGCCGGCCCCCGCCCGGGTCTCCGCGCTCCGCCGAGCCGACGCCGCGCTCGGGCCTACCCCGGGTACGCCGCGTCTCCGCCGCGTTCCCTGTGCAGACAAAACGCGTTTCGCCGAGGTGCCGCGGCTGCTGAGCCCCGTCGGCCGCCCCAGTTCTTCCGGCCGTGAAATGTGCCGTGAGGACAGCTCCCGGCAGCATTTCACAGAATCACAGAATGAATTACTTTGGTAAAAGCCTCTGAGATCATCTAGTTCAACCTACGACCGAACACCAACCACCTTACCAACTAAACCATGGCGCCAAGTGCCATGTCCAGTCTTACACACCTTCAGGGACGGTGACTCTTCACCTCCCTGGGCAGCCCATTCCAGCGTCTAATCACCGTTTCTGCATAGAAATTCTTCCTGATGTCCAAACGAATCCTCCCCTGGCACAGCTTAAGACTGTGTCCTCTTGTCCTCTGGTTGCCTGGGAGAAGAGGCCGATTCTCACCTGGCTACAAGCTCCGTTCAGGAGCCTCCTTTTCTCGAGGCTAAACAACCCCAGCTCCCTCAGCTTTTCCTCGTAAGACTTTGTGCTCCTGTGTCAGTGCCTCGGGCTTTCGTGGATGTGGATGTCCACGGCTTTCAGCCCTCAGTGCTCTTTAGCGGCCCATCCATTGCCTGCACACTTAATTCTTACCAAACCATGTCTGTACTCCAGTGTGTGCCTCTAAAGCTTTTCCACACTTATTTATTCAGTTTTATGTATTCTTGAGCAATGGGGTTTCAAATCCAAATGCACCATAGTGAAATGATGCTAAAGCTGTACAGAGAGATGGGGAAAGAAGAATAAGTAAGAAGTACCAGATAATTGTAGGGCAAAACCAAGTTGCAATGGAAAAGACCACTCATTTCAGAGTGCTTGGGTGTCCATATGCAAATATTTTGGGACTTTAGGAGGTCTCCAGCTGGACAGCTGTTACCATTCAGGTGATTTATTTATGACTTCTGTCTTTCCAAGCATCTTGTGTTTTGTCTCACAAAGCATGTAACAGCACGACCTTCTCAGATCACTGAGCTGCTTTCATCTCTGCAATTCCAGCAAGTATTCAGCTCATATAAAAGAAGGCAAGCACTCATGCATGGATGTATGTGCCTCTGTGTGTATTTGCACAGTTGGTGATGTTCAAAAACACTCTTCCAAGAAAAAAGGCAGCATACTCTGTACACCCTGATAAAAAGAATGAAATATACACAGTTTAGAGGAATCATAAAGCGTGTGTATCTTGGGATTGGTAGATAGTCATGTGAAACTGGTCATAATATTTCCAGACCACTTACAGTGTATGACTCGAAGAACACTGGAAAATGCCACTTCTGTTCATTAAAGTTATTAAAAATCTTCATGATGAACTAGCAAAAAGACTAAGCTTAAAATAAAACACATTGTGCTGTAGTCACTTGACTTCTAGACAGCTGTTAAAGGAAGTTAAAACCAGTGCAGGCTGAAACAACCCCAGACAAATTCTAAGACCCTGCACCACCAGGGTGCAAGGATGGACGTCTTCTACTAATGGGAAATAAACAGTAAGTCACATTTCTCATGTTTTTTTTTTTATCTTGGAGAGTGTTGAAACTCTACATTTTTGTAGATATTTTTGTTTTCTTGACATTCACTTCCCAGCAGACATTAGGAATATACCAGAGCCTTACTATGACTTAGCTTTCAAAGACCTTATGTGCACAAACAGCTGTACATACTAATCTACTGCTGTTGCAAATTTTAAATAATTTTTGAAGCAAGTTTTTTGAATAAGTGGCCTATGTCCTCAGTTGTATTAATACTGTATGTATGTGTAAGGTGATGCTTTTCAATAAAGGTATTATCTGCTAGCTATTTAGTAGACTAGAAGTCCCAGACATTGCATGGAATTAATTTTATCAAATACAGATGACTTAACATAGACTTAATATGTGCTTCAGGGAAAAAGATTGTCATTTTTTTCAGTATGTACAAATTTTTTTTGAAGACAAATGACATATGAAAGTGATAAAAATTATTGATAGAGAAGACATCACCTTAAGAAAATTACATTCCCACTATATGGAAATCTATGTCTGTGTTCAACTTCTACATTTGCTTAAGAATCAATGGAATCACACAAGTTCTTTCTATCTCGCCCTGAGATTTAATGAATTGTGCTGTGAAAGTGCCAGTGCTTCTCATTTATCAGTAAAGGGAGCATGAAAGGACCAGCTGAGGTATAGATGTATATTTAATATACTAATGTAATGTTTAAACTTAGCTATAGGGAGATATACAAGGTGAGTAGAATTTCACCCTGTTTATGGACCCAGATGGACAGAAATGAAATTGTGGGATCAGCTTAAGAGGAACTTGCTCCTCAGGGAAAACAAATTTCTTCTTATTTCTTCTTACGTAATTCGTTTGATGACCACATCTTAAATAATCCTTTGCTTATTCTTTTCTGTATTGTACCAGATCTTTGGCAGCATTTCAATATCCATTGGTATCTAAATCTCCAGTTCACTTGTCCTTTGTTACACCTTTTACATGTCCAATAAAAAGGTGTAAATAGTCTTACTCCATTGTTTGCATCAAATCCTTCTGGCATAGTCATGTGAGAAGTTATAATTTGAATTTTAGAAAAAGGTTTCAGTGAAGTAGGCTCAAAATTGTAGAATCTGAGAAGCAAGAAGCATATCTGATTTTAAGTTTGCAAAATACCATGGAAATTTACAGGAGTGAATTCACGACTGTACGCCTCACTTTATGTGTTTGTTAACCAACAAACACATAAAGTGAGGAGTCAAACCAGTGTTGTTCACGTGGAGAACAATGGGTACTCACAGGAACCAATCACAGTTTATGGTCACTGTGAGTGCTGCCAGCTGGTGACACTTGAATTATTGTCTGCAAATGCATTATAATTTATGGACTATTGAATTGACCCTTTTGTTTCTTTTTAGAAACTAAAAATTAATGCTAATATGTGAACCATGAATTTTAGTTACTTGAAGAGTACTTCAGATTCAGAAAAGAAATAGATTAGTAATTAAAATAACTTTTTCTTTACTTTGACAATGGAAAACTTATTATATCACCGTGTTACAGAAAAAATCAACAAATTCAGCTTCTGTTGAGATTGTAAAATGAACCTGGCAGATGTCCTTGAATCACTATTAATCTCTGCTGTGATGAGAGTATCAAGCATTCAAAACTAACTGCTCTCTGCAGATGTCACTGTTACCAACACTGGGAGAAAAATTTTAAATCAATGTTATTATGTGACAATAATGCAGCTTCCTCAGAAAACATTCCAAATCTCTATTGCCCGTGATTACAAAGTAATCATATCGTGGATGGCTGTAACTGCAATGCTAGCAAAAGTCAGTGCGTTGGAGGTGCTGTTAATTCAAATGAGCTGTAATTCTTTACAGTCGTCTTGTTCCCATGGATTTTAATACTTTATTTAAAAGTCACGGGGAGGAGGGCTGACCTTGGCTGAAGGTCAGGGGCCCGCTGAGGCCACTCTATCACTCCCCTTCTCAGCTGGACAGGGCAGAGGAAATACAACAAAAGGCTTGCTGGTTGAGGTAAGGACAGGGAGAGATCACTCAGCAATTGCTGTCACAGGCAAATCAGACTCGACGTGGGGAAAAATTAGTCCAACTTACTACCAATCAAAATCAGAGCAGAATAAGAGCTATAAAACAAAATCCTAAAAACGCCTTTCCCTCACTGCTGCCTTCGTTCTAAACTGAACTTGATTCCTGAGTTCTCTACCTCTGCTCCCACAAGTTGTGCAGGGGGACAGGGAATGTGGGCAGTTTCCAGTTCATCATGCGTTTCTCTGCTGCTCCTTCCTTCTCAGGGGTAGGATTCCTCACACCCATCACCTGTCCCATCATGGGGTCCTTCCCACAGGAGAGAGTCCTCCATGAACTTCTCCAAGGTGAGACCTTCCCATGGGCTGCAGTTTTTCATGAAATGCTCCAGCATGTGTGCCTTCCACACTGCTCCAGTGTGGGACCCCCACGAGGCCGCAAGTCCTTCCAGCAAGCCTGCTCCAACATGGGCTTCCCACAGGGTCACAGCCTCCTTTGGGCATCCACCTGCTCTGGTGTGGGTTCTTCCTTGGGCTGCTCCGCTGTGGACCTTCCTGGGCTGCAGGGGGACAGCCAGTCTCACTCCAGTCTGCATCATGGGCTGCAGGCCAATCTCTGCTCCAGCACATGGAACACCTCCTACCCCTCCTTCTTCACTGACATTGGTGTCTTCAAAACTCTTTCCCTCACATGTTCTCACTCTTCTCTCCAGCTGCTGTTGCTGTTGCTCAGTTTCTTTCCTGTCTTCTTAAATCTGTTATCCCAGAAGCGCTTCTATCAACACTGCCAGGCTCAGCCTTGGCCAGTGGTGGGTCCATCTTGGGGTTGGCTGGCACTGGATCTGTCAGACACAGGGGAAGCTTCTGGTAGCTTCTCCCAGAAGCCTAACCCTCTAGCCCTCCCACTACGAAAATTAGGCCAAACAATACAGTTGCACAGACATTGTGAGTGGTCTGCAAATTCTTAAAACGGAATACACAGTGTATCATAAGAAAATACTGCTGAGAAAATACAAATAAGAAAATAAGTATCTACTGCTACATAAAAATTCATAATTCAAATTTGTTCTTTGAGACCCGAGCCTTTTATAATGTCATGGAGGCTACATAAAGGGGATATATCATCTCCATTATTACTGGTTGTTATGCATTGCTCTCTGACTTCAATCTATTTATGTTGTCTTCTACCGGATACGAATGTACCTGGATTTAGCCCCCAGTTGCTTTTCTTTAGCACAGTAAAGTTTCAGATCAATCTTAAATTTTGTCCATGGTTTTTCAGTTACTTGAGCAGTCTGATACTTCTTCTGTGCTGGTGAATATCAATGTAGCTAGAATGAAAAATATGTTTCTTGTTAGTCTCCATTTATTATTTGTATTTCTTAAGTGTATTTAGAAATGCAACAGCATTGCTTGCTTCACAGTGTGGATAAAGAGTATAGAAACATCACACACATTGTCATAATTTAACAGGATTCTTGAGTGGTAGTGGACAAGTCTTCTTTGTTTGTTTGTTTGTTTGTTTGTTTGTTTGTTTGTTTCTTTCTTTCTTTCTTTCTTTCTTTCTTTCTTTCTTTCTTTCTTTCTTTTTCTTTCAGTTGCTGAGCCTAAGTTTAAACAGTTAGAAATTTCCTCCTATGCCTCACCACTACAATTTTAATGAATGCATATAGAATTAATCATGCTTGACTTTACATATATAATAAATAAAGCATATATTTTGCTTTTTTTTCTTTCAGAAAATAAAAAAGCCTTTTATTTCAGAAAAACCTTTTATTTGCTTTTTAAAATAAACACATCATAATCTAATAGAAAATTTGTATTATTATATCCAAGAAGAAGCCTGAACTTAGAAAACATCATAGGTATTTTAAAAAATTTCCCAATATTGATTTAGAGAGTAATTTTAGGAGTCTTCTTCAGCCATCATGTTTCTGTACCTTGATTATTTGTCAAGTCTGATTGATGCTTGCATAATTTCATGATGAATGTTCTATATGTCACGTTTCATGAATTTGCATTGACACATTTGCCACTCTTTATCAGAGGAAAATGAAAAAAGAAAGTAAAGCAAATTAAGATATCTATTCATTTGGAACATGAAACAAGTAACATTTCTTTTCTGAAAATCACCATATGCAATGGTTTATGAATAGAGTAGAATTAGAATAGAATAGAATAGAATAGAACAGAATAGAATAGAATAGAAGAGAATAGAATAGAATGTTTAAATTGGAAGGGAACAACAAGGGATCATCAGCCCAACTGTCTGAACAATTAAGGGCTGACTGAATTAAAGCATGTTATTAAGGGCATTGTCCAAATGCCTCTTAAATACTGACAGGTTTGGGACATTGACCACCTCTCTAGGGAGCCTGTTCCAGTGTTTTACCACCCTCTCAGTAAAGAAATGCTTCCTAAACCTCTCCTGGCACATCTTTTCCCACATATCCTATCACTGAATCCCAGGGAAAAGATCTCAGCAATTCCTCCACTTCCCCTCCTCAGTGAGCTGTAGAGAGCAATGAGGTCACCCCTAAGCCTTCTTGTCTCCAAACCAGACAAACCTGACATCCTCAGCTGCTCCTCACAAGATACAATTTCCAGCCCTTGCTCCAGCTTTGTTGCCCTACTCTGGGCACATCCAAGGACCTTCACAGCCTTCTTACATTATGGGGCCCAGAACTGCACACGGAACTCCAGGTTAGGCTCTACCAATGCTGAATACAGCGGAGCAATCACCTCTTCTGACCATCTGGCTGTGCTGTGTTTGATGCACTCCAGGATGTGGTTTGCTGTCTTGGCTGCCAGGACACACAGCTGCCTCATACTGAGTCTGTTGACAGCCTGAACCCCCAGATCCCTTTCTGCAGGGCTGGTCTCCAGTCATTCCTCTCCCAGTTTGTACTTATATTAATGGATAGAGTAAAACTTTGATGAAAATGACAATTGATGATTGTGGCAGACAAATTATTGTCAGATTTTAGTCTTGGTGAGAGATATTAACAAGTTTGCAAACGTGTAACTTATCTAAGTGATGATATGACAGCATCTTGCCAGAGAGTTAATCTGTTGGATAATGTTTTTCGTAAACAGTCATGAAGTATAAAAGTATTAAACAGTTAAACCCAGGGAGAAGGCCAGAACTGAATCCCACATTCTATAATTTGTTAGTTTATTTTTAGAATTGTTTATAAACTAAGAAAAGACTATGTGTGTGTCATGAATGGGACCTGCTCAGAAATACAAATCAGAAAGAATCTATGTTGGCCTGAGGTATATAGACAGTGTCTTATTTCTTGCTTCTTTTTCATTCCTTCATTAGTAATTTTGAAAGAATGTACATTAAATAATGCTTTTATATAGATATTTTGGTGTGGTGCTGAAGTGAATTGAGCAGAAATGTTGAGTTACATGGTCAACAGGCTTCATACCCCTTTAGGCTGATATTAATTGCTAATGCTGTAGAGTTACATTTGGAACCTGGTGGGTGGACCTTACCTGCCATCTTTTGTGTTCTTTGATCTTTCTTCATGTTTCTCTATGTCCTGGTGGCATACACAAAAAGTGGTAGAACTGGTTCTCCCTCTCAGTTGTATTACTGCAATGATTCATACTATTTGTGTTTCCTGTAATAAGTTGTCAGAGAAGACCTACTGCAGAAAGAAGTCTATTGAAGAAAGTATCAATATCTTATCTTTAAATACTGGGTAATGCTGAAGAAAGGCAAATATAAGTGATTAATTCACATGGTTTGGGGGAAAATACTGGGAAAAGGAATATCATTACACGTCCATTGTGCCTCCCCATCTCTCCTTCCTTACGTCAATGAAAGTTCTTAGTTTTGAGCCAAGAATGTTGAGGTCTAATCTTCAGTATTTCTTATCTCAAAATATAAGCACTCTATGTTTCCAATATGATACATTCCTCAAAAGCAGGTTTGTTGTGTTGTAGTTTATGTGGTCTGATGGTGATACATACTTAGACCCGATCAAATTAATCTAGAATCACCTCAGAATACTAGTAAAATTTTCCCAGTAAAGTAAGAAAAGGTTGCTCTTCTGGTTAGACACTGACAGAAATGTCCTTTTCTCATTGTAAGTGATAATTGGTCCTTTTAAGGCAAGTCCTGAGTTATCAAATCTGGAGAAAAACAACAGTATTCTCACCAGATTCTGAAAATGGGCCATAATCCAAATTTGCTCAGTCAGCTACAGTTGCAAATGTCATCTCGACTCTGTTTTCTGCTTACTTCTTCAAAGTCCCACAGCCTTGCAGCAGGATGTCCCTGTGAGCTCTGTTGAAAGTGGAGAATCTTTTGCAATGCCAGGTGTGAAGTTGTTGTCAGTTTTATGCTGCTATGTGTTTGCCATTCTGCCTCATATCACTGAGCATAGTGCCCTGAAAAAGAGGTTGATTAAGGGGTTTGTTTCAAAAATGAATGTGTGAAAGGGATTGGTAGCTGTTAGAAGGTGGCAAGGATCTGCTGTAACTTGATGGTTCACTCCTTACACAAACTGCTGACGTGTGTGTGTGTGTGTGTTTGTATAGCTAGGCAAAGAGAGAAAAAAATCTCAGGATTTTATACAAGTTTCTTTCAGATATCCAGAGCATTGTAGTGTACTTTTTATACTAGGAGGTTTCTCAGAGGCTTATTAAGTGTCGAAACCCAGAATGTTGTTATTGAAAGCTCTGCTGACACAAGATGGGATAGTGCTGTAGGGATTCATAACACTGCAGGGGAGGAGGAGGCCATTCCTACCAGCAGCAAAGCAGAAGCACCAGAGACATGATAATTTCTAGCTAGGACTTCTTAAGTCCTGCTTAGTCACTAACTTGGAGAATGACTTCAGGCAAATAATTTCAAAAGATATTAAAAAAAAAGAGAGTATTTCAACATATCTAATCGGACACAGATGTCAACATTGCCCTGTTTGGAAATAGATTTGTCAACAAAAAGGAAAAACAGAGTGAAGTTGAGAGACAAAAAACTGCTGCCTGAGGACACTAAAGAACAGAGCTCTCCCAGTACAAGATGACTAATCTCTTGTGCTTTGTAAATTGCTGAAACTGGTGTGTTCACTTCTGACAAAAGACGGTTGGCATAAAGAAATCAATAAATAGAATTTTGAATAGTAAGTCTTTTGTTATGGACACGATAATTTTTCACATATTTATTCAGGGGAATTCTATTAGCCCCAAGACTTTTTTAAGTACTTCTATTTAAAAAGATGTTGAGATGTTCCTGCTGAGATTATTTCTTTGTTCCTCATAAAGGATATAAAAGAATTGTCCAGGTATCCTTTAACACAAATAAAAGGTGTGATTTTTTATGTGATCCTCGTGTCCCTTCTCCCTTTTGAAGTGTATTCAGGGAACCAATTACTTATATTGGAGAGGACAATTGTTATGTGAACTGAACAGTGCGACCCTTTGACAGAATGGTCTTATGTAAAATGCTACCAGTTAGTTTGACTGGAGGGATATGATGGGGCTTTTTGTCACATGCTCACATGTTTTTGTTAGGTTATATGGTAAAAAGCTGGTCTGAACACACAGAACGGAACAGAGAGACAGCAGCTGGCAGTGGTACCAGAATTATGGACTTGGAGGTTACCCTGCCCAGACCCCTGCCAGAGCATCCCAGATAAGCCTCAGATATGTGCCAGGGTGACACCCATCAAGATGAGTCGCAGAACACCTTGCAGATGGAGGGGGGCACTGCGTAAGGGTATGGGACATGTTATGGGGTGCAGGGAGCATTTTGTAATTGCAGGAAACTTATAATGGGACATTTAAGGAAGGAAAGAAGGTGGGGAAGCAAACGAATCTAGATGATTTTGGGAGGAGCAATCACAGAGAAATAGAAGGACAAGGGGACCAAAGGGGCCAGTTCCAGGTGAACAAGCTTGATACGATTGTCTGGCCATGAGCTATCTGTTCAGTCTGTCCTATCTTCTTTCCAAAATCCATTTTCTAACCCTTTTCCTAGGTTCCTAGGTATGTGTGGTTGTGTCTGTGGTGCCTGTGAATGTGTGAATAATAGTGAAGATCAAGCTGGACTAGCCAGCACATAGGTGCAATGGCCAGGGAGCCAATTGTGCCTCAGGGTGAGTCCAAGCAAGAGCTGAGTACTGAGGACCAGGGAAATCCCAACTATGTGTGTGTACGTGTGAATAAGGCTTTGCCTCAGCAGCTGGAGTGGGGCTGGGGCATAAGGTACCAGCAATGGGGAGACTGGGACCTCAGAGCAACTGCTAGGTGCAATTCCTTAACTATAATGTATTACTTCACAAGTAAACTACTTCACATTTTTACAAGGATGCGTTTCTTGAATGTTGAATAATATTTTTAAAAATAATTTGCATTGTAATATATGTTAGTGTAATAGGAAGCACACTTCCTTACTTTGAAACTCACTCACTTTCCTCTATAAGTGCCAGATCATCAGATGATCAGCAACTTGTCCCTTTTTTTCTGCCTGAATAGAGCAAAAGCCTATTGAATATTTTGATTCCTATTCTTTTTTGATGATGCAAGTAGCTACAGAAGAGCTCAGGTACCCCATGAGGGCAAGTAGTCATCACTGGTGACAGTGTTGAAACAAGAAGACAGAGGCATTAGGCGGATATTTGTAAGGAATGATACACATTGAAATTAGTTACGTGACACTCGTGGAACTTTGCACTTTAGGAAGCTTCAGTCATCTTGAAGGGAGGCAGAAGACAAAAGCCAACGTAATCTTCTTAGAGTTGTTCTAATAGCCCTCAAAAGGCAGAAGATACCAGACAGTACCACTGTTTGCATAACTAGCATGAAAGAGAAGGTTTCAGTTTGTCAGACATTTATCCTGAGATGGTTGAATAATAAATACTGCAGCTTACTTCTCACAGAAAAAAGTGGTGATAATCTTCTCCACTGGAGATTAGCTGGAGCAACTATGAGACTATTAACACAGAAATAAAAGAGAAAACTTAATAAGAATGCAAATGTGGTATAAACACAAACTCAGGATGTTGTGATCAAGGTTAATAGATGTGGAAAGAATATATATTTCAGTTGCTATATATGGTGGTGCTTGAAGACAGCAGGCAGGAGGAATTAAAAAATCTCACTGATTAGAAGAAATTTGATATAACTGGTATTCCTAAAAGTTGATGAGTTGATTTGTGTGATTAGAGCATTAAAATCAGTGGTTATTACCTACTTAAGGAGAACAAAATAGTCAAAAGAGGTAACAGTACACATTGCGATGATAACTAGCACAGTCCAGAAGACGGAAGAAAAGTGTCAGTTAATGCTGTAATCTTTAGAGACATATTAGAGATCTCATACAGGCCTTAAAAAAGCCTCCTTCAGTTCTTTTAAGCATGATAGATGACTGTTCTCTAACATAAAACATTGTGCTCCCAGTTGTTTTTTTCTCTGTTTTGGCCATCATTATAGCAGGTAAAGATGCATTAGTCACCTGGGCCGAATCAAGACTAGTTGTTATGATTATAAACAGTCTGGAAAACAAATGAGCCAGAAGCTGGACTCAATGGTCCTTGTGGGTCCCTTTCAACTCAGGATATTCTATGACTTTATGAGTGTTTTCCATTAATCAGAAATAACAGATGAAAATTTACTGGAGGACCAAAATTATTTAATACCATAGTGGAGGCAAGCCCCCTCTGCCTCACTGGTAAAGTGAAAGTTAGAAATGAATCACAATATGCAACATATGAAGTAATAAATAGATACCGAAAACTGCCTGGTAGAGTTATTGTAAGAAAGAAGCTGAAGGAGACTAACAACATTGGGGAAAGATCCATGGTAGCTGTGCTAACATTAATAAAATAATTTTTTAAGGGTATGGAAAACCAATCAAGCAGTATGAATACACTGCATGGCTCACTGGTGATTGTCACTGAATGTTTCTGTCCTGCATTTTGCAAGAAGTGCAATAAAGGGCTTATTTCACAGGAGGGCTTAAAAGTTTTTCCATTAGCAACAAAGAAGATTATAAACATCTGTTGTGACAGAAAATTCTGAATTTAAATGCTCTGGATGGAATTTCAGACTATATGATTGAAGGAACGTTTGACCAGTTGATGTGCACTCTTAAAAAATCTTGGAATAGTGGATACATTCCAGAAGACTAATCTGGTGGATATTTTGTGACATAACTAAATAAGAGACTTTATCCTTGAAAGAAAAATTAATAAGGAGGTGCTTTAATAGTAAATTACTAAAAAAAAAAGTAATGTATATCATATGGATTTATTGAAACTAAGTCATATCAAACCTGATTTCATTCCTTAAGATTACAGATTTGATTGCTAAAAGGAACTTCTTGGATGTAATATAATTTTATTTTTATAAATTATTTGACTGTGTCATGCATCCTATCTTGATTACAGAATTGACACTACACAAGTATGCATTTAGTGAACTAATGAACTGGCTAATGAATAACCTATGAACAAGTAGTTATGATCAGAAAATCAACCCCTGTGAGGTGTTGTTTGAGGGTTGAGAGTGGGCCTGACATTGTGGGATATTTTTGTCACTCCTCTGAAACTGAAAATTTGTCAGTGTTAAATAATGAGAATGTAGAATTATCCTGTATGACTTAAATTTCTTGGTAAAATAAATTCCATCAAACAAAATATATTTAAATGCAACCGGCCATGAAAGCTGTAAATATGTAAGACACTTATAGTTCAAATTACAGACACTTAAAATGATATATCCACAAACTTTCAAGTATCTACCCCATTCTGTGATGTTATGCTCAACCTAAGTCCCTCTGGGTCTTACAGAAAGATACCAGCTTCACAAGTCCCTCACTGGGGGGAGTATGATGATGATGAAGTCTTCTACCCAGCTCTCAGATCCATTTGGCATTATTTTTATGTGTTTGCTAAAGCAGTCTCTATCTGGCTCTTTCTCCATTGGTCTTCAAGGTAATGTTACATCCAAATTCACAGTATTTGATGTAATTTATATATCTTAGAGACTTTTTCTTTGCTGTCACACCTAAAACTGGTTTTGCCCAGCTCTGAAGGCTGTATTACTTGGAAAACCAGTAATTGATGACCATTGCTACTTATTGCCAAGTGGCCTCTCCTATGCCTGTCATTTCAAGGTTTCCACTATCATCAGCTGTCCATGCTCCTCTACACAGCATTTCACACTAGGGTCATAGATAAGTTGTTGCACAAGCGTAATGTGTCCTTACAATTTATTAGTTTCAAAATGTGTATAACAATAGAAGCCATTTGTACGATTGTATGAAGCTTAGTGGGAATTAAAACAAAGTATGTAGTACTGACCTGGTCATTGGGCAATTTCTGTAACCTGGTAAAACAAATCTCCAGGCAAGCCAGGACTAGTCTACACAAAGCTTGAGCTGTCCTGGTACCTGGACTATTTAAGCCTAAGCCTGTGATCTGGTGGAAGCAATGCTACAAGACCTTGCTAGGCTACAATATTGTGCTAGAAATTACAAGAGAAAACTACTTGCAATTCAATATAGGTTTATAAGACTTGGGGTTATTCAGCCCAGAGAAGACTCAGGGGAGACCTTACAGCAACCTTCCAGTAACTAAAGAGAGCTTACAAGTAAGCTTCATTGTGAAGGCGGTGAAACACTGGAACAGGTTGCCCAGAGAAGTTGTGGATACCCCATCCCTGGAAGTGCTCAAGGCCAGATTGGGTTAGGGTTAGGGTTTGGGTTAGGCTGGATGGGGCTTGGAGCAATCTGGCCTCATGGGAAGTGTCCCTGCCCACAACAGGGCAGGTGGAACTAGATAATCTTTAAAGTCCCTTCCAACCTGAACCATTCTATGATGACTGCATATTTCATATTAGTTTCTGTTTGACTGCATCTAATAATGGTGATTTCTAAAGTAATTTAATGGAGAGGATTTCTTCTTGATAGATTGAGATATTGTTGCCTTTTGTCTCAGAATGCTTTCTTCTGCAAAAAGCAAGCAAGCAAGCAAATAAAAGAATTACTTTTTGAATGCATTGTCTAATATTTCCATGGCAACATTAAAAACTCTCGGTTTAGTACTGTGAAAGCAGAAAAAAAACACAATATCCTTACCTAATGACTTGGCTCAAGACAGTATACCATGATTTTAAATTACTTAAAGAGAAATTTACCGTGAAATGTCTTCAAGTCAGTTGTCAGCAATTACATGGATGTTGCTGAAACAGGTAAGTTCTAAACTTCAACTTCTTTTGACTGGTTTAGGAGTGTGTTGTCTGGCTTGTGTCTGTGTTTAACCATTACTTCTCTAGTTCTTTAAGGTGGTGTAGCCACAGCTGTCACAGTTTTTATTCTGCATTGTCTTGGTACATGACAACTAGTTAAATAGGCTCAGGTTTTAGTGGTGGAATAACAATATCTGGAAATGTTCCTTAATTCTGGATGAAACTTTCCCTTCTGGTGCCAGTTGAAAGAACCTGACTTATTTAAAGAATTGCTGTGTGAAAAGGCAGTATGTCTGTTATTGATACTGAACAATATACCTGATACATTCCCCTCTAAAAGCTAATTTAGTACTGGCATCTTTTGTAGGATCAGGGATACCTTCTTCTCCCTAAATAGTAACAAATCAAGCTTTCAGCAGCAATCCTAGGAGTGAAATGACCGTTAAGGACTATACTTAAACATTATCCAACAGTATAAAACAAATTATAAAACTAATGTGCTAGTTTTGGCTGGGGTAATGTTAATTTTCTTCACAGTAGCTGATATGGGCCTATGTTTTGGATTGGTGCTGGAAACAGTCCTGATAACACAGGGATGTTTCAGTTACAGCTGAACAGCTCTTGCACAGTGTCAAGGCTTTTCCTGCCTCTCACCCCACCTCACCAGCGAGGAGGGCTGGGGGTGCACAAGAGAAGCTCTCAGGGGACACAGCTGGACAGCTGACCCCAACTGGCTCCAAGGATATTTCATACCATATGGCATCATGCTCAGTGTATAAAGCTGGGGGAAGAAGAAGGAAGGAGGGGACATTCAAGGTGATGGAGTTTGTCTTCCCATTACACGTGGTGGAGCACTGCCATCTGGGAATGACTGAACACCTACCTACCAATGGGAAGTGGTGAATTAATTTCCTTCTTTTGCTTTGCTTGTGTATGCAGATTTTGCTTTACCTGTTAAGCTGTCTTTATCCCAACCCATGAGCTTTCTCACTTTTAATCTTCAAATTTTCTCCTGGATTCTACTGGGGGGAGGAGCGAGCAAGTGGCTGTGTGGTACTTAGTTGTTGGCTGGGGTTGAAGCATGACAACTAGCCAAATTTTTAAAAAAAACAAACAACAAAATCAAACAAAAAACCCCTTAACAAACAAAACAAAACCAAGTGAAACCCAACACTCCCCCTCCAAGATTTTATTAAAATATATATAGAGAAGTTAGAGAAAATAACAATTAAAAAATCAACATAGATTTAGCATTCTTCTTCTGTTCATCTGTCTTGAAAGAAAAAATATACTTTTGGTTTTAATATGCATTCGGATTCTATGCACCTATCTTTTTACAGCTTGCTTTATTCATCACAGAACAAGAAAAAACACATAAGAAGCCCATTTTCATGTAGGTCTTTTCTGAAGAATATGGTCATTAAGCTGAGATGCCATCCCTATCATTCTTTAAAGGTCTGAATATTCTGTTTGTAGTTTTTATTGCTTTATTTTCTCAAGTCCCTGTCATATGATATATAAAACCATGCTAATTTTGTCTTGTCATTCAGAAGCATTTTCTTTAGAGTATGTATAATATGCTTATCTGTTGTTACCTTTTGTTTTCTCTTTTTTTGCTGTTGGCGAATCTCTTCCATTTTTACAGCTCACATTCTATTTCATTGTTAATATTAATCACAAATATCCAGGGACAAATTTCTCTCTACCTGTTGCCATAATAATGGGAATTAAATGGCTGTATACATTTTCACATTCAGTAGCAGCATTATCATCATTAGAATCCCAGATCTTCATCATGAGGCTTTGTGGTTTAACTGATAGAGATGTTCATTGTCCTTGCTTTGTTTCTGTCATAGAATGCCACCTCATTTTCCTACACAACAACTGAGCTGTCAGCATAAACTTTTAAACATGGTAAAACTCAATGTAGCAATATCCATGAAAAGCATTGTTGACATCTAAGTAAAGAACATCTTCCTGTAGACTGGTACTTGTCAGTCAGAAGGACTGGAAGTATTACCATCACCTTCAATTCACATATTCTTGCTGCTGATTCCACTCAGTGGTTTGTGAAATCCAGCATAACTTAGAAACCAACAGGTTCTGACTTTTGCTGTCACTGGTGCAGTAGATCAGTTTAACTAACGTAATTGACTTTAACCAAATGACCACCTACTGCCACTGAGGAATAGAAGTGCAAATTTAGCACTATTGATTTTTGCCAGGTCACATCAGTGACCTATTTGGCTCAGCTTTTTCAGCTTTCAAATACAAACTGTGCTATTTGATTTGCTTCATTATAAATGTAACAAACACTTCTGAGGTGATCAGCTAATCAGTGAGGGTTTCTATGCTCATCAGGTCATAAAACTCATTAATGAATACATTTAGCTTCCTGCTGCTGTTGACTGGGTTGACTATTTCTTTTTGGTGCCTTATTTAGCCAAACACTGAAAAGAGAGAACTTTCTGCAGATCAGATACAAAAATTAAAATAAATAAGTTGCTTCGTAATTAAGAAGAGGGCTGTATGTAATTAATTTACTCTTTAATTCCATAAGATAAATGCAAATTTCTGTCATAAAAAAAAGTGTTCTTATTATTTTAAGTAGCCTTTTCTTTTTACTTCTGTAAAATAAATGGGTCATGGTTTTTACACAGTTTCTAGTATAAAATGGACTTCACTGCACTGCAGTTTGTCCTTCAGACACTGGCACTGAAGCAGTTACTCATTTGCTGTTTCTCAGCCTTAGGAACATGTGAGGACCTGGCAGTATTACTGGGAGGCCTGGCAATATGACAAAGATTTGGTGATAAATACAGGTAGCAATACCCCGAGTTGAGTATAACTGGCACCCTCTTACAAAGGGCAAAATTCTCCCCCTCCCACTCTCATCTCAGGAGCCCAAGCAGCCCATATGCAACTGCCTCATTTAAATTCCTACTTAAGTCAACTCATTGTCTTCTAATGGGGATGGACCTTTTCTAACGCTTGAAAAAAAAGGAGGGCACTGAACTCATGCTTTGTGGTAAGATTATAAAAAGCATGATGCCAGGCACTACAGAATTATGATTCCTAGTTTTCAAACCCTCCTGGCTGAATATTTGAAGCAACTGAATAGTACTGTGTGCACATAGGCAAGTCAGTTTTCCTTTCTGATTTAGCACAAGTTTCTTGGAATAAAGGAGGCACTTTTCAGAAGAAGAAATACACTTGGTTTAATTACTCTCTCAATTATGAACAAGCCAATGGAAAAAAAAAGGAAAAAAAAGATTCCATTATCAAACTCCCAATATGTTTCATGATTAAAAGAGCATAATGGTTTTTTGTATTACTGTTGTTTCCACAGAAATAAAAGCCTATGAAATCGAGTTCAAAGGTGCAACTTCGGCTGGGCAATTAATATTGGCTGTACCTCTACTGTCTTTTTTAGGCTTACCAGGTATCCCATTTTTTTTTAATCCATTGAAATAATATCTTCTGGCAAGCTTGCTTTGTCTGCATCACTCCTGCCTACTTTGGCTTCTCAGCATCTACACTTCCATCCTGGGCACTGCCTTAAGAGGTGGCCTCATACTGTGTCTTGAGCTGTGCCCCCACAAGCTTGTACTTTAGAATGTGCGCTTACAGACAGCAGTGAGGACTCTTGGTACCTGATGTAGCTCTGGATGCTTTCGTGGCCCAGGGCTTGCCTGGGGCTTATATGCTTTTCTGCAATTGAACTGGACTTAACAAGAACACAGGTGATCAGAGACTGTTCAGCATAGAAAGTCCCTTACATAGATTTTATAAGACTATACATTTTTTTCCTGCATTGGGATTTCTTCTTTGTTTGGATACAGGGACATAGCACCTTCCACAGTTTAGTCCTGTAGCCTGACTGGGTTAGGATTTAAACTGAGAAAACTGCATTGCAGCATTTTAGTTTTCTTTATTGGATCACTTGTGTCAGGCTTTATGGATCACCAGTATTACAAATAAATTCCCCACGGATTTTTGTGTACATTCTTCACTCCACGTCTTATTTATATATCTTCTTCCATATTTTTTTAAACTATGATGTCTCAGTCTCTTTAGTTTTTAGAGAATTTAAAATGCAGATGTTTACAAAAGAATATGGAAAACTTGGGGGCATTATGGCATTTCTGTCTCCATCTTGTGTTATTCATGTCTGAACCTGAAAACCAACAGTAGTACAATTCTTTTATGTTGCCAGAGGAACTAAGATTCTTTCAAATTACTTAGAGGACAACAGCAATTGTCCTGTCCTTTTCCAAACTACGAATGCAAATGTCTTATTTATCTTCCACAATGCAAAAAGCCATTGTAGAGTTGGGCTTAGACAAAATCCCTAGAAACCATGGCAAGCTAGACAGACATCCCTCAGCAAAAACCTGGTGTTCTTAGGACTCTAAACAAGATTTGTATATTGTATATACACTAAAATTTGTATATTAATTTAGTTAATATGTAACTAATAGCTTAAATTGACTACTATGCAACTTACTAATAAATTCACTTGAAATAATTTTTAGTCTCTGTTGAACATGTAATATCCAAATTATTTGGTTTTATTATATCATCATTAGTGTACATATTCTGTTAATTTCAGAGAGATTTTATGTAAAGAAAATGTTAACAATTATTTCCGGCTTCTCTGTAAGAGGCTTTGCAGCAATTTTATCCCAGTCTTGCAGAATAAAATTAGGATTGAAGGTTAAATGCAATAATTTTTTACAGAACAACTAAACAATAATATACTGTTGTTCCCATTCCTCCTCTACTGTTCTTGATTTTTGTTTCATCCCACATATTCTTTAAGAAGTTTCCTTTTCTTCAAATGCATGGAATGCAAAATCAGATGTCTGAACAGAAGCTTTTCTTTGAGAAAGAAGGGAAAGCAGAGAAAAAGTGGCCTTTTAAAACATTTTTATTTCTTCAGATTGACTGCTATTTTTACTTAAAAGGCAAACATAACAATCAGTTTAAGTTTTGATTCCTATGGTCAGACTGATATATTATTATCTTCATCTCATTTAATCTTTGCTCTCATGATCACAGCTCACCCAGGTCTTAAGGGACTGAAGAGTTATAGTCAATACAATTTAAATAACAAAAAATTACTTTTAGAAATGCTTAGAACTAATTTTCTCTCCCTAACAATATCTCAATTTCAAGCACAAGGTTCTCCTGTCTCAAGAGGAGACTAGAGGCAAGACTGGAGACCCATGGCTCTCCATGTCACTGGAATACGAAGATTTTGCTTTTCCAATGAAATAAAATTTATTATGTAAGATACAAGATATTGAAAATAATGTATTTAAAGATTAAAGATACTTGTAAGTGTAAAGCTAAACTGCATCATAGCAGTATTTACTAAGGGAGCAGAATTTTTATATTTGGCAAAAGTAGTTTGGTCAGGGAGGAATTAATGAGTGTGTGTAAATGACGATACAGTTCTTTTCATACCAATTTTTGGACATCTTCACACACACAGACACACAGACAGACACACACACACACAGAAAGAGTTTTACAGGTGCTGAAAATATTTTTCATATTTACTTGGTGAAGACTGAGCTATAAAATTGAGTATGAAGTGAAGGATTCATACAGTTATTTTGAAGGAATATCTATGTATTCCTGCATCTCCCTGGAGTAGCAATGAACTTGCTAAAAATTCAGTGATATTGAACATTTCAGAATAACTATGAATGATTACCTCTGTTTCTGACTTGGAGGAGCTCAGCTCCCAAAATGAAGAGTGCTGCTCCCATGCAGACTCTGGCCTGCAGCGTTCCTGATATCTATCCAAAATACTGGCAGGTGACAGGAGACAATGACTGCTTGTTTCTTTATTAGCTTGCTTACAGAAGATTAGGTTCTGGCAGTAGTTGATGAAGTTGCTGGTGTCTGCTAAAGATTTATTTAGTCCTAGACAGACTCCTGCATGTTTTAGGATGAGTGATCAATTTTCTGTCAAAGGAGGTGTTGGTCATCTGCCTAGAGGGAGGCTCAACTCCTCATTCTTATGTTACCCTGGAAGGTGACTGGGGTCATAAGGGCTACTCTTGGCAATTTCTGTTACTGTCAGTTAGAATGAGCTGGATATTTGCAAAGGTGGTACAGTTTCTCACACCACACCCAGATTTTATTTTTTTATTGGGCAGTCATATGCCTGTACTATTAATTTCAATTTGTAAATCTCAGGATGAGATTTAACAATCATATTAATATAATTAAGTAATAAAGATAGTATTTCACTGAAACATTCATGGTCTCAGCCTTCCTCCCTCAGTGTGATGCAGAATTGATCATTATTGCCAGACAGTAATGTATTCAGAGCATATGTTAATAGGCAAAGCTGCTCAAAGAGAATATGCATACTGAAGATACAGACTGTTTTCCAGTAATATAAACTCCCTATCATTTAGTTGTTATCAGCCTCTTCAGCAATGCTATGTGACAATATGTTGCTTGAGAGCTGATTTAGTATTTACTTGAAATTATAAATACTGCTGGTAACATATCTAGTAATTTGTGCACAGAGTGGGCTTGTGTAAACCTCAGGTTTAAAGACACCAAGTTACCTCTATACAGGACAAGTATGCAGTGTTAAGGCACACATGATCTCAACGATGGTATGGCGAACACCCTTTATTGCAAAAATCCGGGGTTCTTAAACTGTTAGCTTGTTATGCGTTTACATACTTGTGAGGCACAACAAATGTGCTTAAACAACCACCATAGACCACGATAGGAACAGGCATCAGATGTGACCAACCATGAGCCCCACGGTGTGAGCACTTATTGGTTCTAATAATTGTTTTACAATTATGTAACTTGGTTTTCACCTCTAGTTTAGCTGAGTCATTCCCAGAATGCTTTTCAAGTTAGCCAAAGGAACCGAAGTGAGCAAGGATTTTACAAGGTAACAAGGCCTTCATTTTGTAAGGCGTTTCTGCTCTGCAATACAAGTATACAGAAAAAAAACTGTGTTGTCTCAGTATGAGACTGTATGATGTTATACAGTCTGGAACATTGTTTTGGTCAGTTGGAGTCACCTGTCCTGGCTGTGTTTCCTCCCAGCCTCCCAGGCACCCCCGGCCTCCTCCCCAGTGTGGCAGTATGAGAAGCAGAAAAGGCCTTGGCTCTGTGTAAGCTCTGCTCAGCAGTAACAAAAACATCTCTATGTTATCAACGCTGTGTTCAGCACAAGTCCAAAACACAGCCCCATACCAGCCACTGTGAAGAAAATGAACTCTACCTCAGCCAAAACCAGCACAGGTCATCACTGGAGTGCATTCAATTTGTGTTTGAAACATAGATGTCTAGCAATAGCCATATTCCAGTAAGTCAATGAAGATATATTCAGTATCATCAATGGAACTCAGAGAAGAGTTTGGCCCTGTAGAGGACAGTCACCAGTGGCTCATCACCTGAATCATACTCTACAATCTATACTTTCTCAGTATCTATTAATTGTAACAGTGGCTTATACAGCTTGTGTGCTTTCACAAAATTCACTGGAGTTTTTAAAATTATGAACTGAATCTTATCCTTTGAGGACCTGTTATCTTTGCCAGGGTCCTCAAAACAGAAAAGTATAAATTCATACAATACTCCTGTGCAGATACTGTGGTTAGCACTCATATATTTCTTGAAAGGTAATCCTCTTAAATTTACATTTCCTTCTATTTCTCTTCCTGGAATGGGACCCCAGATAACCTCAGTTCCTGTTTTCAGAAGACAGATGTAGTACTGGCTTATTGCATTTCTCATATAGGGAGTATCAGAGCTTCAACTTCTACTTTCCAACCTCTGGAAAACACTTTGGTGTTCAAACACAGATTGTTTCATGCTGACGAGTTATAGCAGGACTGACTGGTTGCATGCTGGGGACAAGATCTAGCAAACAGCTTCATCCCATATGATTTAAGACAGTGATGCTTTCTTCCATGTTACTGGAAAACGTTTTGTCAGTATGTGGGTTATCATCTATGGGTTGCAAGTGCCACTTTTCCCCTCTACGCTTTGGCCTACATCAACAACCTCTGCTATTTTTCATTTGTATCTTTCCCAGCATAATAATTGGGATATGCTACAGCATCACTTTGGGCGCATTTGAAAAATTTCCAAGTGTTTGAGCCACTTTTCCTGATACTCTCCCACTGAATCTCTAATAACCACAGGTATGTCTATTTTTGTCGGTGACAGAATCAACTCTGTCACTGTCCTTCTGTCTCTCTGCACTGCAGTGCTGCAGAGACTGACACACAGTACAAGTGTTAAGATTTGCAGAGCTGCCTTGATGGGAAGCTCTGAAGTGTAGACTTGTGCTTCAGTAACTGTGTGGCACATGCCTGCAGCAGACACACAGCCCAGAGGCAATTCAAATGCAAGCTAAATGTGGAGGCCAGAGACGCTCATAACTGTATTTCAATCCACAGAAGCTTTCCAAATGCAAAATTAAGTCTCTGAACAGATGATCACTGGAGATTTTTCTGAGTTTGTACTTCGAATGTTCAAGACTAAGTAGCTGATGTAACAAGTATAAAAGCCACTCCCCAAGTTGTTTTTGGAATTAATCAGTGCTGTTTCAGTTCAGCTAGCGTTCACTCATTCAAAATTTATATTGCATCTGTCACTTTTATTGGGAATTTTGTTTTAGATTAGAGGTTCTTATGTTCACATGATTTATGACTTCTGTAATTTTCCCTTTTACTTTTTGGAGGAGCCTGTTTCAACAAAAAAAGATGAATGTAGACGAACTGACATTATTCCTCAGAAAATAATTAAATATCTGTTCACCATGTGAGACAAATGTACTGCCCACCTTTTTTATTTATTTAAATGTTATTTAATTCTTGCTTATTTCAATCATGTGATGGCAATAATCCATAAAAAAGGTTTAGCACTATTTCACTATAGAAATGTTCTTAATTAATAGATGTTGTATATCTCTGCAGGGAGTAGATGTCACAGCTGCTCCTGTCAATATTTCCTTTGTGCAGGTGAAACAATGTGGTTGCTATCCCAGACAAGTCAGTGGCCCTGCAGTGCTAAGACACGGGATTTGATAGTCATTGACTAATTGGAAAGTCATGTAAATAATTGATGTTCTTTTTTCTATAGCTGAGCCCCTCTTCCAAAAATAATTTTGAAATCATAAACTAGAGTGCAAATCTGTCAAATTTAAACCATCACACTATCTGGATAAATAAAGTGGTGTTTACATGAAACCCTGAAACATCAGTTTTGTGGACATCATGACTCAAGAAAGCTGATGGCTAACAGAAAAAAGATGCTCAAGTGAAGGGCACACAAGGGAAACTGACCCAAGTAATGATAACAAGTTGCATATTTGTATTTGAAGTGTCGCTTTCAAAACTCATTTGCAGCTAAATATTAATATAATTTTCTCACACTAAATCTATTTAGTGTTTACATGTGAAACGTGTTCCCACATTTTAGATCTCTAAAGCACTAAGACAGAAACAAATACACTTGTAGTTGGATATATGACTTTCTTTAATTTTAGTGGTGTGCAAGTTAAAGGGCTTTGTCATTTGCTCATTGTCTACAAAGTTTTATCTCCTGGAAAAAAATTTTGTGGGCCTAGTTTACATAATTAACTCCTTGGGAAAAAAAGTAATGAACAAAATAGAGAATAAAAACATATAGTTTCTTTAGGAACACAGTGTATGTTCCGAAAAAATTCTATAGAAGGTGGATTGCAAGAACAGATCCTTAATATCCAAGATGGATGATGTATACTGAAAGAAATGCATCTTTTCTGGGTTTAATGCTGCTTCATTCACTGCACACTGACTGAACGATTTATGATTGTGGTATTAAACCTGTAGGAAGAAAGCATGTTTTCACACCTGAAAGGTTGCATCTGAATGCAAATGTCCCACAGGAAAAAAATGTTGATTAACTTTAGCCTTTCAGACTGAAGGAAGTAGTTACATAACTTGAAAATGTAATATATCTTATGTTTAGTTTATGCTATTTCCTTACAGTTTACTCTAAAATGTAGATGGGATAAGACGAAAAAAAACTCTTGCAAGAAATGTTCACAAAATCACAGAATGTTTGAGATGGGAAAGGGCTGCTAGAGGTCATCTAGTCTAACACCCTTCATCAAGCAAGGTCACCTGGAACCTGTTGCCCAGATCATGTTGAGTTGGCTTTTAAATATCCCCAAGGAGGGGGACTCCACCTCTCTGGGCAGCTTGTGCCACTGCTTGATCACCCTCAGCAAAAAAATTGTTTCCTGATGTTCAGAGGGAACCTCCTGTGTTTTAGTTGTGCCCATTGCCTCTTGTCCTGTCACCAGGCACCATTTTCAGAGCCTCACTGTCTTTCCACATTCCCTTCGGGTATCTATAACATTCCCCCTGAGCCTTCTCATCTCTAGGCTGAAAAATCCCAGCTCTTAGTATTTCTTTGCATGAGAGATGCTCTGGTCCCTTCATCAGCATCTTGGCCCTTCACTGGACTCTCCAGTAGATCCATCGCTCTTAAATACTTATCCATTTTTATCTATCACTGCATCTATCAAGTTTTGGCATTTTATTCAGGGTATGTTTCTTTCAGGTTGCAGAAGGTTGCAATGAATCCTTGTATCTATTTTTTTAATTCACATGCAGAATGCAAGCTGTAACTAGAAAATATTGTTTGGTGCTCCTATATTGACAGTTTTGCCATGTTTTTTCTGCTTCTCTGTCAACTTCAGTGCTATAATTTGGTCTCTGTATTGTTATGTTTGAGCACAGGGTTTGCCAACAGATGGAAAGCTGAAACTACCCTTGCATTTTTCTTTCAAATACACCAGTGTGATCCTGGACTAATATGGGCTCTGTGGGACTACAGCAGACTTTTTATGTTAGATAGAATTTGGTATAAATTTTCATTAGCTGTATATTTACTGTATACAAGACTACATAATGTTTCAATTGTAATCTCCTTTGTTAAAAAATCTTCACACAGAACATGTAAAGATTATAATATTTATATATGGGGATGCTTTACAAGTGATTTTGATAAATCAAAATCAATCCACCAGCCTATTTCACTCATTTGCACTACAAATGCTAATAAGTATCTCTGCAAAAATTTATGGGAATAAATGACTATGAGGAATCTTACAGGAAGGTAAGTTCTTCTTTTTAAGGGATCAAGGCAGCATCAGTAAATATTTTTCTAAAATAAAATATAAAAGATGGAGTTGTTATAGGATCTGGCATGCAAATATGCTTACAGTTTTGGTTAGCAGGCTGTTCTCTGCTCCTGCTATCATTTCCAAAAGTTTTTGCTGCTAGCAAAAGAATTATGAGACTGCTGTCCATTCACCACATAAATGATCATAATTTTGAGGAAGAAATGAACATGTGCCACATGATGAAGTTTGTCCTTCCTAGATATCTTTATCAGAGCATGCACATGGCTTCGCCCTCCCTTCCCTCTGTTGAAACCAGTTACAGTTTTGGCAGGGAAATGATACACTGTGTTCAATGAATGCATCCCACACCCTCGGTATTATCTGAAACAGCTCTGTCAGGCCTGCAGTTTATCATTCTTGCATGGCATGGAGCTGGTAAAATACCAGCTGCAGACTCTCCGTTTCTTTTCTTTCCACTTTGCTACAATAGCACATTCTTTGTGTGGCTTTCTCTTGACCTTGGACTGTGCTTAAGGTGTAGGATACATGCAAGGCACTGGAAGACAATAAATGTCTGATCATGGTTCTGAACTTCTCCCAGAGACAGTCCATTCACCAGGCAGACTGTATGGGTGGAAGAAGAGCTGGCAGTACACTAAAGTACAGCTGGTGTGGCTGGCTATCCTTCAGGAAAAAAACCCAGGACACTGGATTCTTTCTGTCTGATGGGCTCTGGGTTAGTAAGAAGCAGGACAATTTGTGTGCTCAGGTGAAGAACACAAGTTCCCTAGGACTTCGGACTGAGCAGTGCCTTACATGCCTGCTGCCTGCCATTTGAGAATCTGGGCAGGACACTGCCTCTAAGCCTATACTTGTAGCATCACTCAGCATGCCTTCAAATGTTTGATAGCTGCCAGACCAAAAGATGCAAGTATTCACCAAGTCCCATGAATATCTTCTGATATTGTATTTGGGGTCTGCTAGAATGATTCAGATGACGATGAGCACATGTGTTTCTTAAATGGGTTTCTGCCCTCCTGATGCTCAAATGCTTACACAGAGTAGATCCACATTCGTGATAATGGAGGTGTAGACATTTCATAGGTCAGCACCTACATTTGAGGCACTTGAAGTTACAGGTCTGAACTTGGAAGTGAATATTGTTGCAAGAATCCTATTATAATATGTGTAAAAGAACATGTGTAATTTTGTAATAATTATATAATTTTGAGTAGCTGTCTTTGGGAACAGCTCAGTTGAATCAATTACTTTTCACATTACAAGGAATTTGGTTCATTTTTGCCCTGCATTCAGCTTGACCTTCAGTTTGCCAGGCCTATTAATATGATATGAACTTTGCAGTTGAAACTTTTTTGTCACTTAGTCAGTATTTCAAAAGTCAGCTTTCTTGGATGATGGCCTTACTTAGTAAAACTAGTAACCTACTGGGAAGTAGTATACATATCCCTTTTTTCAGAGGGAAGAAACTGTACAGTAAGGCTCAGACATGTTTATTATGGAACAATGCTTTTTGCTTTTATTGTCCCTTTGTAAGTGTATCAAGCTATGATTACCACCTTGGAAGGAAAGTTTTGATTTTTATCAGTTCTATCTAGCTGAACAGAATTTGAAGAATTACAATAATTATTCCTTCACTGAACTACCGTTAAGAATTACTAAGTGTGATTATCTTGTTTTCTGTAGGGGTCTAATCTTAAGAAAACATTGATTAAAATATATAACACCACTAAAATAACAAAAAAACCCCTTTCATTTATAATAAATTTTTCTACTAGTAAATAATAGTTTATTTGCTTCTTTTTTTCTGAAAATGTCTATTTCTTCAGTACCAGATCACCATTGAGAATAAAATCATAGCTTGCAAAAATAAATTCAGCTGTAATTTTTTTGATCCTGTCTACATTTGTCATCAAGACTTCCTTCAAAATCTTAAAACAGTGAACATTTAATGTTCCCTCTTTTCATCTCCCCTCACCATTCATTTGTGGTATGAATCCCATCTAGAGCATGCTCCCCTCTATTTCACCTTAAAGGTGGCCTTCTTGGGGCGTCTTCAGTGGATTTACCACAGCTTTGAAGTTCAAAATATAGAGAACATTAAGTCCAGCAGAGAAAGGGGGAAGTCAACAGGCATCTAACCAATAACTTAAGAAAAACATGTGGGAATAAACTTCTTTGCAGAGTAATGTTTCAGTAATATGATAGTATATTGTCTCCTGATTACTGCTGGGCATCCTTTCCAATGGGAGACCACTTCAATCTAAATGAAAGAAGCTGGACTGCTCTAGTCTTTACATGTAGAGTGCTGGGAAAAAAACAAAAACCAAAAGCATGCAACACAGGACATCTGTGGTTACTGGGTCCTCTTCCCAATGCCCTTATGTCCTTTCTAGGGCATCTGCTACTAATGGTCAAAACCCGTCATCAGGTTCATAAGTTGCCTGATTCATCAGATTCCAGGAGTGAGGTTTTTATCTGTTCAATTTGTTTAGTGGGCTTTTTACTCAGTGAACATATTTAAAAGTCTACAGCTAGGTTAATGTTACTTACATATGGCACAAGCAGCTAATGCAACCACCAGAATTGTAATTTATCATTCTCTGCTTGAATTCCTTTGAGATTTGTTGCCTGCACTGGACGTTTTTTTATTGTTTAGCTTCTGAGTTTATGTTGAATGTCTGTCTGACCACTACCATTTAATAAAAATTACCCATGAAAGATCTATCTTAGTAAAGAAGAAACGGTTTCAGTGTTAGGTAGCTCTTTTTCTCAAATGAACTTGTATGTGATACAATTACTTTTAGACAGTTTTTCCTAAATATTATGAAATGATCTGAAATAATTACAAAATCAGTGATGGCAATCCAGTGGCATTTCAAAGTTATGGAATTGCTTTTTAAATGGATGTTCACTGTAGTATCTTTGTTCCTACAGGCTGTAAGCACTGAGCTGAAACTAATGACCGTCAGTTACCAATGGCTTTACCTGACAAGTGAAGATTTACTTAATAGTGTAATAGAATTGGAGCCAGTGATATTTATCATTTTATCCTTCCCTTTGCAATCAGCAGTGGGTTTTCTTCAGTCTAGAAGATAGTATGTTCAAAGAGGGTAGATAACAGACTTATTTTCAGTTTTGCCAATAACTTCTGCTTGGTAAGTCACTTAACCTCTGTGTCTGAGTCTCACTAGCTGTTAAACAAAGATAATGATATTTTTCTTCTTTTGTAAATGACCCTCCTGGGCGTACAACAGAGCAAAATAGCACTCCCATAAACATGGGTACAAGGTATAAAAATTACAGAAAACAATGGCTGTCAAATGAAAAGCAGTTTTGGGAATAAATCCAAATGGATGACAGAGGCATGAATGCACATAAGCACATAGAAAATGCAACTAACCATTTCTAGGAGAAAAAAGAGTGTGATAAAAGCTTATTATAACTGATTTGAAAAGTGTGTGTAGCTATAGGAGGAAAAATCAGAGTTCACTGAAGACTTAAGGCAATTGTGCTGCTGACTAGGGTAGCAATATGCAGAGAGTAGTCAACTGCCTGTCCTTCAGATGGGGATTGGAACACCTGGTCCATCCCATCTGCTACCTTCACAGGCTTCCCCCCTGCTAAGGGAGGGGTTGAAAATATGGGAAGGGACTGCTCCTCCCTCAGTAGTAACTTAGGTTTGCCACCCTCATATGGGTAAAGTCATTCCTTCCAGTGTATTCCACAGCCTTTGGCATGGCTCTGGGAGCTTTAGCAGGGTGATATTAAGTGGTGGACATAAATTGTTAGAGGGAAGTGGCTGCATGAGGAAGAGAACAGCCAGGAAGATGAAGTCAGTGGAGCAGGGGAGGAAAGGGAGTCCTGCAGCAGTTGTTCATGACTCCCCTATTCCTATTTTCCTTCATTTCCTCTGTTTACTCCCATGTCACTTAATCTGCTATTGGAAGATTTTGCTGACTAGCTGAAAAGTCTTGAGACATCTCCAGGGTAGTTAATGTGGGGATTAGTAATTAGTATATAGAATTTTAAAAAAATAAATTTTATAAAACAAGGTGATGGAACAGACAAATAGAGGATTATATTGTCCTGTAGGAAGAGAGCATGCACTCCTGTTTTCTCAGTATAAACTTCTTCTTTACAAATACTAGTCAGACTTTAGAGTATTTTGCATTACTGATTGTAGTTGTCTGAGGAATAATTAACGGTAATTCACATTGTTTTATGTGTTACACGTTGATGAGATTCAACAGGAATTTTATTATTTAAGTTAGATTGGAGAGCATCTGCAACGTTCCCATCTGTGCTCTGAGTGAATGACTTACCAGCTGGGTTAGCTACATTTATGGGAAGAGGTGGAGCCTGCCCTCAAGGACTATTTGAATTTCACAGGATGAAGTAATATTAACGCATATGTAAGAGAAACAGAATATATATTAACATCACTGCTGAATACCCTTTTTCTCCAGCCTGTCAGCGCTTACCAGCTGAAATTAATTACCTCAACAGATTTTAAGGACCAGGATGGTTAGCAATTACCTGGTCTACCCTCCTGAATAACATAGCCTATAGAATCTCCTCACAGTGATTTCTGCCTCAAGCTCTTAACTTCTGTTTGTGCTACATACACAACATAAGGAAAAATAAGATGTCTCCCAAACACTGTGCCCCCATTTCAAGTTACTTGTGGGGGATTTCCCATAAATTCAACAAGGAGCTACAGTGTGGTAGTAGTGATTCACTAGGTGGCACTCTTACTTCTAAATCCATGCTAAATTAAATCCCAGGCATCTATTTTAAGGCTTTTTAAGGCTTTTGTATTAAGTAAAACACTGGGTTCGGGGGAAGATATTATTCATAGTCCTCAAATTCCTTACTGCTTTTAATTTCAAAGTATTATTTAGAAGAACTCGGTAATCTGGAAGTCCATTATCCTTTCACTCTTCCGTCTTTTTTTTGCCACACTCTGTGGCTTTTTTCAAACCTTTAATCATTTCCAATGAGTTAAAAGTGTAGAATTTAACTAGATTAAATTAGCCACATTTGGGCTGGGTAGTAGGCTTAAAAGAAAGGACTCTTGATTACTAAATGTTGCGTAACCTGTCTTTGAATGGAAGCACTTTGCATGTGGGAAGTCTGGCCTAATTGATAAGATGAATTAGATGTGACCTAGACAATTGCTTACTGTTCTCTTCCAGAGTAGGGCACCTGTGGGCTACAGCAGGTGGCTTCTCTGTTACTGAGTGGGTTAAAATCTCTGCTGGGCCAAAGTCTCAATCAGGGACTTCTGTTTGGACTACGTGTACACTGTCCACCTGAAGAAAACTGTAAAACCTAAAGTGGAGGGATAATTCCTGTGTCTAGAGAATCCTGCAGGGAAACTGAAGCAGAGCAGAATGATAATGTCCTCCAGGAGCTTGTGCATTGAAGTGGCATCTGAATACAAAAATCTTCCCCAGGTTTAGTTTGTATGAAAGCAAACTGATTTGTTCTCAGTTTGTAACTTAGTCTGTAAAACACCTTAGCAAGTCTAAGGTATGAAAAATACTGCAATTCCAACTTTGTAAGGAGCTGACTATATTAAACAGGTCATTCCAGTAGTATCATTAGCATTATTTGCAAAAGTGAGCACAAAAAGAGAGGCTTTCTATCCTACCTATCATGTTACTAATGTTAGTTTTTAAATTTGCAGTGTACCAGCATTTCTTACAGAACTACTTAAATGTACATGTACAAGGTTCCACTTGTGATTTTATTGTTATACAGATTATTGTGACACTGTTTTAGAGCAATGCAAGCATATAAGAAAAGAAAGAGGTACTCTGTTCTTCTATTCTGGCTGACTGAGACTACATCCACATGAGCAAATAGTGCAATTGGAGCAGATCAGAAAGAAAACCAGATAAAGATAAGGACCCAATGTCCACATCATATTCACCTGTGAAAACCAGATAAAGATAAGGACCCAACGTCCACATCACCTGCAGGCTGTTGTGTTACTTCAGACTATCTCTGTACTACACTGAACACCAGTTCCTGGTTTGAATGCACTGTATATGTCACTTTGAGGCACAGCTTCTGTTTTAGTTTCACCTGAAAGCAATACAATTTCTATGCTCCAAGACTGCTCCACAATATTAATGTAAGTAGGAATGATCAGAAATTGGCAATAAAAGATGTAAATGTTATGAACTAAAATACTGATGCAAGAGCACCCTGGGCATCTTCATCTTTAGTCCAGAGGTAGCATTCACAGGGCAGTACTATGGGCTAATGGAAGAGCAGGTAGCCAATATCTTTAGACTGACCTGAGGGGTTTTTTTCTGGGAAAATCTGTTTCAGCTAGAATAATCTGGTCTTCTGATGTTTAGTGGATTTTTTTTTCCATTTTTCAATAACTTACTCTTACCTTAAAAGAAAACCTTGGTTGGTGAAACCACACCTTGTGATTCCAGTGCTTAAAAATATTGTTTTCCATTAGAGGGTAATTTTGTATCATTTTCCTTAAGTTATAGTTGGTAATGAGATTCTAGATCGCACTGTGTTCTCTGTTTGGACGTATATGTCTTTATAAATATAAATAATTGCATGTTCCCAATGACTGGCATTAGCTTCACGTATTTTTGCTGCCAGCTTTTTGCTTAATAAATGCCAGTAGGTAAGAACCATGTTTTGTAGATGCACTTGTGTATTACAGTGATTTATTTGTTCGGATATATCTGAACCCACAATGTGGCAGGACAGGAGCTTTGTTATAACAAGCCTGGTGCTGCAGGAATTCAAGGCGACAGATACAACTCAATACCACATATGCTGAGTCTTTCTAGAAATGTCTAAAACTTGTACCTGCTCATTTATAGCCCAAGAATTATATACATGTTGACATATGGAATATATAATTTTTCTTTTTCCAAGAAAATAGATTTGCTACAGTATACTTGAGCAGAATTGCAGTATCTTCTGGCAAAGCCATCCCAAACCACTAATACAGGAGAATTAAGATGGTTTTCCAGCTAGAGCAACTGAATAAATACAACACCTCCTTCACAGATATAACACCTCATTTATAGATAAGATGCTATTATTGGCCTGTGTCTTATTTTCTCCTTTCCTTAAAGGTAACTGATGAAACCCACTGATACTGAAGAAGAATGTACTTTTTGTTTTTTTGGGTCAAGTTTTGTGGTTGGCAATAGAGTGGCTTTAGTTTTATCTTTTCCATTATTAGAAAGGGTGCTAGAGGACTTACTTGGGTGCTATGTTTACTGCAAAGCTTGTGCACTTTTGATTTTTTTTCACTGTAAAAATGGTGATGTGCTGTTAATAAAATGATAAAGGAAAGCTTGCAGGATCGAAAACTATTTAATGCAAATTTTGTGCCTGTTTCATCCATGATCACATTCAGTTCATAGGTTCTTGTGGATAATTTTTCCCCAATGAGGCTGGGACTTCATAGTCTGCCTTCTTCAATTTTTCTTTCAACAAACTCTTTACAGAATAAAATTCAGATTAAAAGAAGAAAAAAAAATTCTAGAGGAACCTGTGTAATGAAACAAAAACATTCAGCTGGTGTCATTTAAGTAATTTCATTGGAATACTGAAACTAAATGAAATCTTCTTTCTTCTGTGCTCTATGCCTGCCTTCAAAATAATATTAGATATTAGGTTAAACTCTCCCAGGCAGCCATTGTTTTATTATATTGCAGAGTTCCTTGCACAACTAGGCCATAGGGATTTCTCTAGTGAATGTTACTAGGATAGTAGGGCTTGAACTCAAAGAAACTCTAGGAATTGTAAATTAGGTTTCACACATATGAGACACTCAAATGAGAACCCATTCAGAGCCTTGAACAAGATTTTATCTTGTGCATTTTGACTGCTTGGGCTCACCAGTGATTTTTAAATGCTGCATGGGCTCAGACTAGTTCCCTTCTTGGAATGATGTTCCACATATTGGCCTGCCCTGAGTTTCTTAATTGTTTTGGTTTTTTTCCCCTCAGTAACCTCTTAGGGAGTAACAGTATTCATGTGCCAAAGTGAAATCCCCCCAGAAAATTATTTTGACCTTCATATTATCTCCCTCATCCTCTTACAGTGTTTTTGATCAGTGGCCAAATAAGTAATGTTGACAAGTTGATCTTTCAGTTATTATCAATGCACATCTGAGTTAACAACCCATTAAGCAATTCACACATCCCAGAGCCCTGAGTGCTAACTCATGCAGATGTTACAACTGTCCATGTTCTGACCTTGTTTTATCTACAAGGATTAGAGAGGCGTGCTTGTTCTAATAAAAGTTTATAATACTGAAGAACATAATAATAGTACCAGGAAGCAAAAGAAACAGATATCACTTAATTAAAGTATTTGCTATTAGCAACTAGTTCCCTTTTTAACTGGGTCTCAAACTGTCCCTTGAGCCATCCTACTCAGAAAAAAAAATTTACTTCTTTATGAGGAGTGCTTTAAGCCATGTTTTAAACTCAGCTAGGGAAAAAAAGAATTATCTAAGAGTTATAATGAACTGTGGTAATTGAGATGTCATTTGTGCAGGGACTTATTAGGAATAAAGAACTAAGCAGAGATAATTATTATATTTTGTCATTGTGTAAGACTATGATTTGCTTGTAAATGTTTTGTGCAGGTCTGCTAAAAATAGTAAGACTATGATTTGCTTGTAAATGTTTTGTGCAGGTCTGCTAAAAATAGTGATCACTTTGTGTCAAATGAAAGGCCAGTCATGCTCACCTGTCCTGTCTTCAGCAGTGGTCAACAGTGGCTGTTCACATCAAGGGGAAAAGAGGGAAAACATATGTGATCCTTTCCTGGATTTCTGTCCCATTGTCTAGCAATTTCTGCCACTAGAAATGGTTGGTAAATATTTAAAGCCTCTGGTGGGTACCTCCTGAACTTGCCTAGCCCAGGTGTAACTCCCATGACACCAGCATTTTCAGCATACTGTGACATAGATTCTGCATATTACACTGTAGTGGTTTTGGCTGGAATAGAGTTAATTTTCTTCATAGGAGATCACATGATGCTCCATTTTGCATTTGTCACCAAAACAAGTGTTGATCAGCATCAAGGCCTTTTCTACTTCTCACCCTGCTTCATCAGTGGGTGGGAGTGGGCAGGAGGTTGGGAGGGGACATAGCCAGGGTAGCTGACCCCACCTGACCAAAGGAATATCCAAAGGGTGGTGTGCTTAGCGATAAACGCTGGGAGGAGGAAGACAAAGTGGGAATGTTTGGAGTTATGGCATTTGTCTTTCCAAGTAACTGCTACATGTGATGAAACTCTAGAAATAGCTGAACATCTGTCTGCTTGCCCATGGGAGACAGGGAATGAATTCTTCATCTTTCTTTCTTTCTTTGTGCACACCACTTTTATTTATTAATCTGTATATATGACAACCCATGAGTTTTCTCACTTTGACCCTTCTGATTCTCTTCCCCATCCCAATATGGAGATGTGAGTGAGCAGCTGTGTGGTGCTTAGCTGCCTACTGGGGTTTAACTGTGACATGTGACTATACACTGAGTGAAGAAACACCGCTTTTTGATTTGCCTTAGCCTACTGTCTGATAGAGTCATTTGTTGCCCCCTAGTTCTTAATGGGAAGAAAGAGTGAATAATTAATTAAAATTCTTTTTTGGAGGCTGAGTACTTACATCTTAAGCCTTTATGGGAGACTTTGTAGGCCTTGGATCATCTTTATTCCCCTGAAACTTTTGCAGATCTACTAAATCCATTTGGCTGTGAGGTATTTCCATGCATTAAGATATGGGTACCCTGTGAAGTTGGTAATGGCATAATTTTATATTCTCTCTCTTCTCAACATTCTCAGTCCTTTTTCCAATGAAACTCGCTCAACAGACATGGCAGTGTCCGAAGTCTTAATACAGGCCGTGCTGAGGACACTGGAACTGAAGGGTGGAAGGGATGTCTGCTTGGGTGGTTGAGTCCAGGATGTTGACTGAGTAATCAATTAATCAGATTCATAAAATTATACAGATCATCTGTTTTACATGATGTTATCCTGCCAAGGCCATATAATCCTCTCCAGCAATATTTAACAAACATATGGCTGAAAATAAAACAAAAAAATCCATAACCATGTGATGCCATTGAAAGAAAAACAGAAAAGAACAGAACTGGTACATCCTACTACAGCTTGTTTTGAGAAGGGTTATGGGTGACCCTAGTCAGGTTGAATCAACCTATAAACATAATTACTTAACTAATTAGCTTAATTTTCTATTTCTTGTAATTCCAATTTTGTCATGCCATCATTTCTATATGCCACCCAAGCATAATTCTAAAACATTTTAGCTTCATTTCTCATGCTATCTATCTTGGAAGTTGCCCTAGAAATTAATTTCTTAGGTGGCCAGAAGCTTTACTCCAGTCTTCTGTCACGGATATGTTTTCTGCTAATTATTGTTGCTCCTTAAACTTAATTTAATCTGGGAGACATTTAATTATTTTTTCAATAGACTTGGCTGAACCTATGGTGAAAATTTACCCTCTGACAATTTAAAATGTTAAAAATACTCAATATGTTTTCTCCATTTCAGATTGTTTTTCTGGTTGGGTATTTAAACAATTTGCTTAGGTGGGAAACTTCAAGTTTAAGTACTTTAATAGGAACATATTAAGGAAAAATATACCTTTTTTGGTACATATACACAATGGGAAATGTGTTTTATAGAAAAATTCCCAAACCCAAATCAGTTTGACCAGATGCTAAGACCAAATATGTGGGAAATCCACTGCTAAAAGATTTTCAGAAAATTGAGTTGGTTTAGACCTCTTAAATTAATTATTAGCTACTGAAAAACCTTATAATATGGATAATATTACAATTTTTCTGCTCAATATTTTTGTGGTTTTGAGAGCTATGATTTCTTAAAGAAAAGTAATTGTTTTTGAATCAACAGGATGCTTAAAAAAAGTCTAGATTTCAAACACTGGCAGAGGACTAATGAATGCACTGGTGAAACAAAAAGACTGGACTGAATATTTTGCAAGCTTAGGTTGTGAAATTCTTTGACCAAAGACTCTCAACTATGTCATAGCATTAAGTCAAAGTTTCTCAAGTGTTATGTGAATCTAAGGAATTTCTGTTGTTTTCAAAAGATAATTTTTGCAGGCTGGCTTTGAAGTGAGGAAAACACAATGAGGCCTATAAGTAGGTAATCTGTAGAAAACACACCAGTTATAAAATCACATAAAGCCACTTTTGTTCATTGATAAGCATGTGAATATAGGATTTTACACTGAAATAGAGTATTTGTATATTAAAATATATGCACAAGTTTTTAGCAGCATCTTGCTGGAAGACACAAGCAACATTGCCTGAGAAAATCGAAATTCTCAGCTTCAGGAGAGAATGTATACAAGTACATTAAGGCAAACCTGCAATGTGATTCCTGAAATTCTCAATTGAGCCAGAAAAATATAGCCAATGGGTCTGTGAATCAGAAACTAGTATTTTTAGATAAGTTTCACACAGACAAGGCAGGTGGTGGTGGTGCGGTGAGCTCCCTTTCCCCATGGCTGTGGGGAGTTTACATCTACCTGTAGGTCTGTTACAGAGTGCAAGTTGGTACTAAATGTGCTTCCTCATCTTTAAGAAAATTAGTTTCTAGCGAGTTTCAAAAACTCCAGCTAAGTGACAAGAGGTGTGCCGCAGTCTGTTCAGCTTCCTGTCTGGGCCTAAGGTACTCAAAAGAAGGAGAGCGGACACAGAAGGGACAGCAGTTTTTGAGGAAAAAATTGTAAAAAGTTGGAAAAATCTGACAAGAAACCAACTGCCTACATACCCTCTTTGTGCATGACCTAAATTGCTGGTTCAGTGTTTCCTTTCTTACATGTGTGTACTAGCTGCTGGTAAACGATTCTGTGCCACTACTTCTGTTAAAAGTTAACTATGCCCAGGGAGGATGGGAAGCTTTGGGGGCATAAATCCTCTCTTAGAAGCTGCTAAAAGCTAAACAGAAATGGCCTGAGCAGAAGCCAAGAGGAAACTTGAATGCTTACAGCTTACACAAGGCTGCAAAAAAAGCACTTTAAAAGAGAAAAGGATTAGAGGTGAATAAAACATTGAGTTCTTCTTGTAAATATTGATTTTTTCATATATTTAGAACTACTGAAACTGCTTAAATAATATGATTATTTTTCATTTTGTTTCTTCACATTTTAATGATCACATAAAAACGTCACTGTTTATGTCTCTACACATTACCAGCAAATATTTTTATCATTTTATAAGACATATTTGAGGTGATTTTGGTTTGGAAGACTGATGGTAAAACCCAAACTTAATTATAACTTCACTATTATGATGAAAATAGTTATTAGAACACACAGTTCTCCAGCACTGTGGGAAGTTGACAGAGGATAAAAAGATAATGGTACGGAAATTATAGGGGGAAAATACTGTTGCTACTCCCTGGATGGCACATGGTCAGCGTATCTGACCTCCCACACACAATGCAATCTCAGGGTGTAAATGGAGGGTGGAGCAGAGTGGAGACACTGCGGCCAGGCTCTGTGAAAACCCTTGCAGAGGAGGGAACTCAGTGGTACTTTGTTGCTGATAAGCCCCACAGCAGCTGAAAACCAAGGGAGATAAAGGAAAATGTCCTGCTCTTGATTCAGCACCTGTGATGAAATCACTCCTTTTGGACTGGCACATGTCTCCATCTCAAGGTTATCTCAGGTACTATCCTGAGATATCCACCCCCCCAAGGTACAACCACCCCTCACCGAGTAAGATGTATGACCAAAGTCACTCAAGCTCCAACTGAACATAAAGAAATAGTATAAAAGTGAGTTAAAAATGGGGAGAAGTGAGAGGGAGGATTCCACCATAACTTCTGGGATCAGTTGATGAGCTGGACCTGTCTTCTCCCCCATAGGGAGGCCTACTGGGTAAAGAACCCTTCTCTATGCACCCTGAATGATTATCTGGAACTAGCTTTTATCAAGGATTGGAGCTTGTTAGTATATTGCTTTGAATTAATATATTGCTTTAAATATGTTTTTTCAGTCTGTTACTATTATTGGCAATTCTCAAACCTTAACCTGTCACAATTTTGTTAATAAAGAGTACTATTCTGTAAACTGTTAATGTGAGTCCTTCAAGGGCACTGGCAGTCACCAGCAGTGGGTAGAGGTGCGGAGACCCAAGAGGAGGTTTCTCTGTTTGGTCTGTGACCCTGAACAAGTCAGTGGAAGGGCCCTCAGATACACTGAACTGCTCGGTGAAGGGTCCCTGTACCGGGACACTGACAGACTGGTCAGGTACAAGGGTCATATCTTTCCTGGGGCACCAAAAGACTAATCAGCACTAAGGGTTTGAGTAAATCTCCCCTTTTCACATGAAAAACATGTACAGATTATTCTTTACTTTCATTCATACTCTTGACTTCAGAAGAAATATGTATGACTAAACTTTCAAACTATTTAGCACTTTAAACTTCCTATGTGAGATTTCAGTTGCTCTGCAGTTTAGCATCCAGCACTTTTTCCTTCCTTAGTATTTTGTGTTCTAAGACAAGTAATGAGTACTAATTTCTTCCTCAGTGAACAAGGAAATCCTGTCTGGCAGAAGGGAAAACTGTGACCAAAGACATGACAGAAATAAGCTTTACATTCATTCTGTCACACTGGTGGGTCTGCCCAGGAATGATGTTTTCTTCTACCTGGGTATCTGATTTAAAAGATTCTATTAAGATACAACAATTCTGAAAACTGCATTTTCCTTTTGTCTAACAAATACCTCTGCTATTAAGCTTTCTTCTAGGCTGTAAGGGTACAAGAGATACACTAGGGACTTTCAGAAGCCTATAGAACACATTTTAACTATATATTTATTTTACCTTTTCCTGAACTATAGTTTCTGGAATTGGATGACATTTCAGTTCTGCTATGGAAGACAACAATCTTAACCAATACAAAGGCATGGAGAGATTGCTCCATCACTCTTTAGTGATTTAATTTAAGTATCTTTCAAGGCTTACAGTCTTACATTTTTACCAGTAGATTTTTATGACCATACTAGTGGTTCTAAAACAACTTTCCAAATAATTTTGTCTGATGTTTAAATATTTGAATAGTTTATTCTTTTCTTATTATGAAATACTTTTTCTGCAGCTGAACAGTACTAACAGAATGTAAGACAAAAGATGCAAACCTTGTATGAATTTTGAATTTATGTTTCAATGTTTGCTATGGTATGAAATGCTCTGTGGTAGAGTCATGCAGAGAAAGCATTCTATTTATTCATATGAATTAATTGAAAATGTCTGCCTGATTCTTGCAAAGCAGTTTTCCCTTTGACATCCTGAATTTCTCATTAAAGGGATCTGTGAACTAAACTTTGTATTTACTATCTTCCAGTGTTGAATATGCTGCTAATCTGAGAAAAGAGCCAGCTGCCACTCCTAACTAGAAATGTTGCATATAGAACTTGGGTCAAGATCTTTATCTGAGGTCAAGTGAATTCTCTATTGAAACCAATAAAGTTTTGATGAGCCAGTAAGGCAGAACTTGACAAATACATAGCAGGTCAGTGAAAGGGTATTATGACAACTCACAGCAGGAATACTTAGAATATTATTTAAAAACTAAAGAAATGCTTATTTTATTACTCAGCAGACTTGTTTCAGTCTGTTCTATCAATAGTAAACTTTTTTCAGTTTGCCTTGCATAAAAAAGGATGATATAATGTGGGTAACAGAAATTGAAAAACTAAAGGGGAAGGCCCACCATAACGCTTACCAGGATCAAATAAAATTTGGATAAAATATGACACTGGATCAGATTAGAATTTACAGAAAAAACTGCATTGAAAGAAAGTGAACTGCTATCTTCTTTTGAAATTTTGAGACTGGAAAGTGGAACATTTACTACAGCTAAAAAACTTCAGTGGGGGAAAAAAGTGGAAAATTTACTAAGGCTGGAATACTGAGGGACAGTACCAGAAGTTTGAAGTTTCAGAGGAAAGCTCATGAATCATAAAAGACAGCTGTCATTTTATTGTAAGCAATACCAAAGTGCCTATAATGTATTAGAAAACAGCACCCAGGAATCTCCTAGGCCTATGGAAAAATAATTGAAAATTTTTGTGTTGATATGAAGTTTGAATGAATGTGAACAGGTGGGTGAAAATGCCTCTGGACCTGCTCCTCTCCTAGCCATGAGGGAGATGTGGGGGCTGTGAGACAATCATGTCTGTCACCGTTTCCAATTGGTTGCTCACAACCGTAAATTCCCTCACAACTGTAAACTGGCACCTGTGTGCATACAGGGAAGGGCCTTCCCATGCTGGCATACTCCGGGATAAGTGGGAAGGGGCAGCTAGTCCTGCTGGACAAACAACATGAGACTGATCATGTGGAGTATGAGATTTTACAAAGTAGAGACTGCGAAAGACAGAAAGGGGTGGAGTTTCATGGGAGACCATATAACTTGAAGAGGGTAAGGGCTTCTGGGGTGAAGGTGGGGCCACGTAATAGTAAGAGGGGCAGGACTTTCCCAGGGAGTTGGCTGTAGAAACACCCATCACTACATCTCTGGGAGCAGCCTTGCTCTGCTGAAGCTGCCCATGTGCCATTTGGCAGGGCTGCCTTTGGGGAATTATTGCCAGTAGCTGGCTAACAGGCATAGGAAATAGAGACTTGAGGTTTTTTTTGTCTCTGGTTTATGTTCTCTCTCTTCAGCTACAGTTTCATAAACCTTGTAATAATTTACTGGTCTGATTACTTCTAAAATTGAACCTTTAGATTTGATCGAAACTGACAAATTTACTCACACCCTTTCCTGGCAGATGGGCAGAGACAGGCAGAACAGCTATCTGGTTTGTTTGTCACTGGGGCTAGCAGAGGTTTAGATATGAAGAGACACAGGTGAGTACCTTCTGAATGTCACCTGATTGTGTGAATGGGTCAAATGTAAATTACTGTGGGAGATAGTGCAGAGAGAGTGAAAATGGACAAAAGCACATAGGTGGACTGAATTCAGGTTATAATTTCTGTTAACACTGGATAACTAGATGCTTTGCAGCAGTTAGCTAAGGCTATATCCTTCTCTAGCTCTAGATCCATCAGAAGTTGGCTCATAGAGTTGGGATAAATCATAGAATTATTTAGTTTATAAAAGACCTTTAAAATCATCATGTGAATTATCCCAGCCTTGCCACACCCCACTAAACTGTGTCACTCAGTGCCACAACTACATGTCTTTTTAATACCTCCAGGGATGGTGACTCTGGCACTTCCCTGGGCAGCCCGTTGCAGTGCTTGACAACCACTCCCACATGTTCCAAGTTAAACTTTGACAATTGTTGCACTCAGTAATAATGTTTTGGGACGCTCCCTTACCAGTCCAGTGAATATTTTCACAGGTTTTGCTCCCCATACATGTTTTCTGCTGATCTCCTGACAGGTTACAAACTGCAGGAGCTATACATAAAACTGATTTCTTACACGATATATTTAGGGGAGTTAAGCAGGTCACTAGTGTGTAGTTAGGAAAAAATGCAGCAGAGAAGCTTGCTCATACTTGGAGTCTTCCTTCAACAAATGTCAGAAATGGGAAAGAAGCTGAGGACCTCCTGAGTGACAGCCCTATGCATGTTCCTCTGATTGGAATAGAAAATTATTTTTTCTTTCCAAGGACACATTAAATAATGCATTGTGCTGTCATTTAGCACAGCTCTTGTATTGATCTTGTTTCATTTAATTTTGCAACTAAATATTGATACATAACAATGTAACAGTCAGTTATTTCTGTCAGCTTTGCATATTTGCAAGTGAAATCAACAGACTTATATGTCACAGATGATTGAATGGATAACTGTCCTGGAGGATTGTAATAAGACTTTAGGAATAAGATAGCACAAAATGCATTGAAGTTGGCAAAGATGAAAGATTCAGCCTCTGCTTTTTGCTCTCCACGTCCATGTAGCTTGCACCAGCTACATCCACTATATTTAGGGCATATCCTATGTACAGCTCTCCAGCAGGACTCCCTTGGGTTTTTGTTTCCTACTTTCAGGGATTCACATTTTATGTCTCTAACAGACTGGAGACAGTGGTAGAATAATGAAGTCATCATGCTAGAAAACACAAACAGGGTCCTCAGCTTTGGTCCAGACTTTTGAAAACAGATGTCTGCTCTAAAGTGGCATAAACATTGTTATCTACCAGCCTGCTGATGCTAAGAATTAATCACATTTTAATTTGAAGTGCATTTTCACTATCCTTCCTTTCTCGTCAAACCATTCAGGGGTAATAGAGTCCTGATTGTCCAAGAGGGAGACATGCATCTCAGTCTTGTGGAAATAATGGGGTATAGATTAAGTTCTTCTAACCTTTTTGGCTTCTTTTGCACCATTGGCACAGTTGCAGTAGAAAAGACTTGGCTTTGTGCTTCTAAGTTCCCAAGTTCTCCAGAGATGAAGACCAGAGTGAAGAGAAGTTCTCGGCCACCAGCAGCAAGCCACGGGCAGCCAAATGCCTGCAGCTGCTCAGCTGCTGCTCCACCTGTCAGCTTCTCTAGGATGGAGTAAAAGTTGTCAGTTCAGCATGAAAGAAAAGTCAGAGCTGGCATTATACTAAACTGATTGCTTTTGAACACTGATGAGCTGTGCTGGAATTGGTTTTTGTTTCTAATAGGACACCGAGGTTCCCTGTTTGCCTTTTCTTATTCCCTGTGACTGAAAACCAAGGCTTCATTAAGAGAAATGATCTGCTGATTCTTTGAAGGTGTGAGAACAGATTTTGTGATTAATTTTGTGTGTTGCTGCACCTATCCAATCTGTCTTTAGTTTGCCTGAATACTTAAGTGATACTGCGTTTGTCATGATAGCCTGAACAAACCCCAGGAAAAAGCAATCGAAGTAAAGGCTTAAGAATAGTAGGAGAGAGAATGGAAAATGTCTCTTTTTCATGCAGATGTTAGTTTACTGACAGTAACAATTTTGTAATCTTGTGAAGCCATTGCCATCTGGCATTTATTATTTTCCTTACAGACTCTGATCATCGTGACATAAGGATATCTATGCTGAGGACAGCTGCGTAGTGAAGAGATATGCAATGTAAGCCTGTTAAGATACTTGAGGAATTTTGTCTGTATAAAGCTCTCCAGATCAGATTATCTTTCATGGAGATCTATGTTGCCAGGATTAGACTTCTTTCAGTAAGATGTCTTTTTATTGCAATTTATTAAACTTTCCTTTTCAGCTTTTCTTAAAGTCTTAGTTTCCGTGGGAAAAAGCTAAATGGAAATGCTGCAGATCAACATACACAGACATGCAAAAAAAGAAATAAAAGAACCTTACGTTTTAAGCCATTTCTGTATGATTTACTGAGATCAAATTCATGAGTTTTCTAGCTGAAGTTGATAATTGCTGAGCATAAAATTGGGCAAGCTCAAAATTGATTCTATATTTATGCAATGTGTGTAAATAAGATACTCAGAGATGCAATACTGTGTGTGCTGTAGTTGAGATTACCCACTATGTGGAATATGTATGTACATATATTATGTAGTAATATGTCTGTTTTGTGGTTGTGTTATGGATCCGGTGTGTTGAGGCTTTAAGTGCACAGATGTACAGCATGCTGTTGCCTTCTGTCAAACAGATGTTGGTGATGTGGTAGTAAATGTGGTAACAAATGCAAGATTCTTTGTCACTTGATCAAGAAAAGCAGGATCTATGGGAAGGAATGATGAAGATAGGAGTGGCATAACTGAAATGAGAAATACTGTCTCTGTTCTGGATAGCTGTGAAATTCTGCATTGCTAAGTTGTGGAAGACAGAACTAACTAAAATCATTATACAGGTTCTGGGTTTCAAGTGTTTCAATTCCATTTTTTCTTCCAAGGAAAGGGAGCATCAAGTGAATATCATATGTGCATCAAGTTGGCCCTTGTGACTGTTACTACACAGAAAAAAATTTTGCAGTCTCAATAATAATGTCAGTCACCAAGTTTTTTTCCTCAAATAACCTATGTGAAACGAGATACAAAAGCCAGGAAATGTGGTTGTCATCCACCATAAGATGGTGTGCTAACAAGCAGCATGCTACCTTTAAACAATGCTATAGGGTTACCATTAGCCTGCTTAACTTAAAAAGCCAATATACTCTTAAAAGATTGAGTCAGTGTAGAGTGAAATTATGAAAATAAATGATGCAGTTCATAACTATTCAATGTGGAGGAAGTGTTGACAAAAAACAATCTCTCTAGATTAACACCCAGAAATGAAGCATGTGCTATTGGAGTGTCTGAAACAATTATGGACATTGATATGCATGAAATTATTCAAAATGGCTCAACATCCTATGAATAAATATGATGTGGCAGAGGATACTGGAAATTGTGCAAGTGTTATGAGCAGCTCAGTGTCACTGTTCAGAACTGTAAAACACATTTGGAAAAGTTACTAGTAAGCATATTCCTGTTTAGCCCTATTACTTATTGATTAACTTTTAAATCATAGACTCTGGAGCAAAGGCTTTTTTTTTTTTTAAATTTTTTAGATTGTATTTTATGTATAGTATTTTCTTTATCCTGTGGCAATAACTAGAATATTTGGTGACTAAAAAAAAAGGCAGATGTGTATATGAAAAATGTGGTTTTTTTTCAGGCTGTTCATTAACTACACAACATCCACATCAGAAGTAGCACTCTTCCCCCACCCTCCCAAGGTTCCATACAATATTTTAGTGCTTTTAAGAAATTTCTGTGAAATTGCAGTCAGCTATTCCTGTAAAAACTGCACCAGGAAGAAAATTCTTGGTACAGTTCAAAGTAAAATACTATTATTGCTCAATGTATCTTTCTAAGGAAATTATATTGGCTGGATACATATTCTTTTGTATCAGCTGCTTTGTGTGAGTCAGAACAAAAGTCCCCTATCTCTCCAAAATTGCCGTGATTTGAAGCACCACTATAAAATCAATTGTCAGTGCTTCACAGCTTCTCTCTAGACCACCTTACGATAGTGATATGTTTGGGGTTCTAACTTTTGTAGCTGGGTTCCATTGCTCATTCTAGAATTTTACTTTGTTTTTATACATTTTTTTTCAAATATACTTTTTTACTTTTTTTGCCCTTTATTATATTTTGGACCTGACAATCTCTTTTGAAACATTCAACCAAAAGACTGAACTTCTTATCATTGCCCCTGGAAATAGTTCACAAGTTTGGGTCCAGCACTGTAGATCAATGACCTCAGTCAATGTTCCCAGTGATGACATTATGTGTATACACAGTCATTCAGTGGCCTTGATATTTTCTTGCTAGCCTCCATACTTGTCAGTTGTCTTGACACCTGCCTTCAAAATGGGTTCTGTGTAGATTTAAGTTCCCAATTCCTTCAAATGAAACATACCATGTGTTCTCCCTACAGCTTATATACCTGAACTTCAAACAAAACCTGATTCTAGGAAAAGAAGGGATTACTTTACTGTGTTATTCAGTCCTGGAGGCTTCACTTCAAGTTACCTGAGGAAAGAGGTTCATTTTATAACTCCTGAGCTCTATGAACAAAGTTTTTCTGGAGTTGGGCTATTCTCTGTTTGTGGTATCTGTAAGGTGCTTTTTCAAAGCAGGTACTGATGTCAATATAAAATTGCTCTCTTACATCTCTACCCGAAAAAGTGAGTTTGAAAAACAGAGGATTTCAGGATATGAATGGTAACACATCTGTCCCTCAGACCAGTTCTCTGTCTGCCAGTGTAAAACCAGCCCATGAGTGCTGCTCTTACAGTTGGTTTCAGAGCAGGGCTGCAAAATCACAAGGACAAAATCACAATATTAGTCTTTGAATCTTTAAATTGCTTCTGAAATAGAAACCACATGGAATCATAGGTATTCTGTTGCAACTGATACTACAACAGCTGTACAAGTCAAAATTATTTTAATAAGAATGGAGGGAGGAAGAGGAAATAGGGATAAACTTGCCAGGGAAAAGAGGTACTAAACTTCATTAATAAAGCTGCAGCTTTCACCTTGCTGAAAGAGACATGTTTTAGGGCATGAATTATAAATTATGGTATAATCTACAAATTATACTCTATAAACACATAATATAATCTATAGTGTGTAGAACTGTAGACAATTTCTTGTGGAGCTAAAATGGATCCACTTTTCACTTCATTTTCTGGAGTATAATTTTCTGCTGATATCCAAGAATAATAAAGGTGTTTTGAAATCATGAAAGGAATCAATATGAATTAGGTGGTTATGTACAATAATATCAGAATTAGCCCCTAGATGAGCTTGTTTATATTTTCTTTGTAGTGCAAATAGGGACAAAAAAAATTACGAAGGTGCAGTTGTTCCTAAGTATCATTTTGTAATGATCCTAGCTGGAGTCCTAAATCTGTAATCATTATTACATATAACTTCTTGTGAAAAAAAGAGAGCAATCTTTTGCCCTAAAAAAAGAGGAGGAAAGATGTGCCTGTGAAAACTGATCACTGTGTAAAAAGAAGACTTTTATAATTTATAACTTTAAAAGCTCTGGCTATATTCTAGACACAAAGTGATTTGGTCCCATTATTAATTTACTTACCTATTCAAACTCCAGCTTTTATTGGCTTTGATGGAATTTTTTGGTTGAGATTTATAATTGGAGAGACAGATGATTCCTTAGACTAAATAAGGATCGATTATTATTGGTGGTTAATTGTATTTATAACCAATTCAATACAGAGTCACTGCCCTGATGTATTTCTACTTTAATATATATAGAGAATAGGGCTGTAACAGACTTCAAAAGGTCATCTAGTTCAACACCCTGTACCAAAACAAGAACACTATATCCATGTTTTTAGTATTAATAGTAACAGTTTTGATATAATATTTTCTTTATTTCTCTTTGTTGTATTAAAAAAGGTAAAACTTGCATTAATCATAGTACTTGCAATCAGCCATGTGTATTCAACCTTTTGTATTTCAAGAAGTCAGTCTAAAACTTGAACTGCTCTCTTGCCCTTCTGATCCTCACATGGAATCTGGCCTTCTCCGGCTAATTATAGGAGTGGTTTTAGAGGGGGAAAAAACCAAAACCAAAACTGCTTATAATTCTGCCTATCTTCAGAAAAATAAAATAATCAAAATAAATCAGATATCCTTTTGTCTAATCTTCTCTACCTTTAAAACAGAGATATGGATAGCCTCCTCCTTAGAATAGGCTGTAAGGGTATCTTTACTCAAATTATCCAATTTTGTTATCAAGGCCAGTTTTGCCTCATTCTTATTTTGCCTGTTTAAATTTTGTCTGTGTGTGTGTGTTGCAGGTAAGCTGATCAGGGTGGTGCCAAAGTAGTGCCTTTATATGGTGTTTGGGAACTGCAGGGGTTTTTTGCAGGTAGTTTAGGGGCATTATCTTGCAACTGTACATGTTGTAAGCTTATGCACAATAATGTTTATATGCTACACTACAGGTGTTTTAGAAGAAGAGGATGTAGAATACAATAGCCTCAAATAACCTTGATATTTGAACTCAGAGTAAAATTCTTTTGGAGACCCTTGAGCTGCCCTTCGTCAGGGTGAAATACAAGGTGTTTATGTGAGAGTTTCTGTGTGTTTACCTTTTAATTTTACATTGAGAACAAAAATTGGTTTAGAGTATGAGATAAAAAATGGAGCAAGGATTTATGAAGCTAATGAAAATCACTGAGCGGATAATCTTTTGCTACAATGAAGAATTACAACCCAAAGAATTCCAGTGGACAGCACTTTATCAACAGCAATGGCTGTTTCTTTTTAAAGAGTCTGTTTAACAAAATATCTTCTCTTCTGTGTTTCTTTATTACAGATTTAGAGATAATCTAACAAAAAAAAGATCTGTTCTTCCTTTGTTACACATGTGGAGATAATTAAACTGCTGACAATAGAAGGACTTGGTGACACTTGTGGGTGGTGGGTTTGCATCTGATTGATACACATTAATGAACAGATTTAAGTTACTCATGGAACTCATGGGATAAATAAGCTTCTGGTTATGACAAGGAATTGTATTTCAGCTGATGATGTGGAGACTCAACACAAGCTGTAATTATAAATGTCCAGGTTGTCCATCATGCTTTGTTGTGCACTCAGTGGATTGAATAATGTTTCCTGTCAGACCTGTGATCTTCATAGGTTGATGCATCCCAGTTGCATAACATGTAAGAAGTCCTATTATTCTCATTATTTCCATACATCTGATTTAAACACTATTATGCTGTAAACTATGTGATGCCACTGCTTTGACCTTGTTTTACCAAGTATTACATTGCCACAAAAATCCTCTGATGTGTGGATTTTAAAAGGTTTATGTTCAAAGTATAGTCTGGCAAGGAGAGAAGGCTTTGGTGGCTGTCTCTAAAGATGTAACAAGGGTTGTTGTTATTACCATTATTTTATTTATTAATTAAAAAAATTAAATGGGGGTTTGGGGTTTTTTTTCTGCCATTGTTTTATAGAAATACATGGATTATAAAAATAAATAAGAAGTGATCCAGGGTCTCAAGAAAAGGAAGACTTGGAAAGGTTTCTTCGTGAAGTGTGATTGATTCCTATTTTTGTAGCTTCTTGCATGAAAGACTCAGAGCATTAGAGTTTTACACTTTCAGAGTTATAGGAAGTTGTGTATGAATATCTAAATTTTTAAGATTTATCATGAACATACAGGTATTATTAGTCAACCATGGCTCTCCAAGATGGTATGTCCGACTAATTCTAACTCAAAATGAGAAGACTTTCAGAATTCAAGGCAAAAGGGAAGGGAGAGCTTCTGTTTTCGTGAAAAATCCTAACAACACTACCGCATGCAAAATTTAGACTGAGATTAAGCATATGTGGAGTTAAAAGAGATGTTTTGATCAGGAACCCATCAAGTATTTTTGGGAGATTTGGATGTGAATTTGATCCTTTCTAGGGCCCATATTAGGACTTCATCAGATTGAGTGCTGAACTTGAATGTGTCCTTGATACCTTCATCCCTGAAATACAGGAATACTTGAGATCTGAATTTGAAACTAAAACAAGGAATAACCAAAGAACTTCCTTTTATTTTCCTCAGAAATTATGAGACATGAAAAGACATTTCCTTTTGTTGCAACTGTAAAGAGAAACTTGGCAACTCTGCTTTTGTCAATAACTCTATCACAGCACATCATAAGTAAAACAACAAAAAAAATTTCAATATGAGGGAAAACAAATAACAACTGACAGCTATAATCAGGCTGCTCACTGAACTTCAGAAAGAAATGTCGCTATTAGAGTGGTGAGAACCTGGATGAGAGAGGATTGAACTCTTCTGTTGAGTTAAATAAAGAACAGTCAAAACAAATAATGATTAAATTATATACTTCACCAAGAGAGGCTAAGGACTGATATTATCTGGAGTGTTCGCAGTTGAGGAGGGGTAAAGACTTCTTATAATAGGCTTGGACATATTTTGAGGAATATAACATATTCACTCAAACATAGGATTTCATCTTCATTTTTTGAAGACTGAATTCTTTGGTTCTTTCTTCATAGAAGTACCTACAGTCCTGCAAGAATGTTTTAAACATGCTGTATTTTAAGGACCTCAGCAATGATGAAGAGTACGTTTATCTTATGAAAAATTTATGTATTTAACACAAGATTTACAAATAAGAAAAACAACCCAAACTTTCTTAAATCTGATACACACTGCATTGTACATCCAATTACTAAGTTTTATTATTTTTCAGTGTAATCACTTACATGTTGTTAACTGGCTCTGAATATTCCTGCTGATTGTCATGTAAATTCATGAGCTGTAATCAGATATAGAATAATTTTGTTCAGATCATTCTCAATGAATTTTTATAAAGAAAAATCATAATTACAGTAATGAGCATTTTAATGCTCAGTCAAATTTATCTGGTGTGACAACTTGTGACAAGTTCTGTGACAATGGTGGTGTTATGCTGGAGATGAATTTATTCTTTAATAATTAGCAACCTGGTCAATCTTCTGTGAGTATTCTTCTAATGGAAGTAGTTAGTGTAGCATTTCTGTTACTAACAAGCTATCATCTCTTTTTCTCTGTGTAGATCAAGCTTTTCATGTGGAATATATTATTTTTATGTTAGTCTTGCTACACTTAAGAAGGAAGTACTCTGGATTATTTTGGTTCTGATTTTCATATACTGGTAATAAGCATAGACTGATGTTTATTGTGTCCCTCTTTCTCTTTCAGAAGTTTATATTTTGCCTAGGAAAGAGCCCTTGTATAATAAATTACAGAAAACTATAAGTAAATAAGAGATGACAGCAGCCTGCCTGCTCAGTGTATGCACAGATAACAGAAAATAGATTGCCCCAATATGCTTCTGTTGTAAGCATAGTCCTATTCAAGGTCGTAGTCCTGGTTTTCTGTGTGTCTGATCCATAACTGTTTGAAAATCACCTTTTTCCTCCCACACAGATTTCATTCATAGATAGAACACAACAATATAAAGATAAATCTGTGTCAGTAAAATAGCTACTGGAATTTTACATGCTTTTTTTTCTGTCCCCAAAGTAGTACAGTGTCCACTAACCAGTACAAAATGATTGACTAAGGAATTACAGTTAATTAAGGTCTCGATAATTTGCATTTCTGTAAAATGTTATGGCCTCAAAATGTCACATAAACAATTGATCAAATAATTCACCTAATTTTTCAGCCTTGCTGCTATTCTCATTTTTAACGGAATTCTTTGAAGTAGTTTACTTTTTTTAACAAATGATTTCTCTTATTATTCAATACCCAGTTAGAAGAGTATTATTGTGTCCTAATTTCCTCACGTTCTTTACACATAAGAAGTATAAAACTAGAGATTTTACCTTGTACTGTAATTTTCATAGTATATTGCTGATTTGGTACACACCTATGACTGAAGCTTGCAACTACTTCAGCAACTGAAAATCCAATTGTGGACTGTTCATTCTTAGACTTACGTGGATTTTGCTGTTGTAATTCCAGTCAAAGTATACTGGAATATAACTACGTGTTTCAGTTATCACTGCAACTGAATATACTTTTTACATCTGTTTGAAGTTCCCTTTGTGCTATTGGTACAGTGTAATGAGAAATAGTTTCCAGGTGTAGGTGTGGGGGCAAAGTTTTGGCAGTTTCAAGGAACTCCCAAACACTTTGTTTATCATTGTAGTATGGAGTTTTTAGGTATCAGGCTACTTGTCATCTTTTCACTGCATCAGTCCCATTTACTATTTGAGTTGATGGATGTACTTTTAGAAAGACTTCAAAATAGAAGTGAGTGAAAGCCTTGAAATTGGAGAATCAAGCCCTAAATGTATATAAGATGCCAAAATTTACTGGAAATACAATATTTCAGAGGTTCATGTCAGTATTATTTTGAAACTGTTTATGGTTTATCTGTAGTAAAATGCATTTTTAGAAAATACAGAAGTATATAGAAATAGTATTTTAAATTAGCATATACAAAAATATCAACCTTGTTTAGGCATGTCGTGGTTTGACCCTGGCCAAATGCCAGGGACCTAGGACATCTGCTTTCTATGCTCTCTCCTGCTGCATTTACGCAGAGGAGAGGACTCAAACTAACACAAACACACTGGACTCATGAGTTGAGATGAGGCAGTGATGGGGAGGGAATGCACGAAAAACATGAGCAAACAGGTGAGGGACTTAAGTTGCAAAGTGATTTATTAACCTAACAGAGTCGGAGGATAAATAAGAGGTAAAAATAAGCTCTTAAGACACCATTTCTTTACTCACCCCCCTTCCCTCTTAAGACACTGTTCCTCAGCTCACCCCCTCCCCTCCTTCAAACAACCAGCAGCTCCGGGTGGGGGGCAGGGTATGGGGCTTTTTCCTTAGTCAGTCCATCACCACAATTCTTCTGCTACAAACACTGTTTCTCTACTCACCCCTCTCCCTCTTAAGACACCATTTCTCAGCTCACCCCCCTCCCTCTTTCACACAACCAACAACTCCGGGGTGGGGCAGGGTATGGGGGTTTCCCTTTGGTCAGGGTCAGTCCACCAGGGAGAAGAGTCCTCTACTCAGCCATGGGGTCCCTCCCACGAGAGACAGTCCTCTGAGAACTTCTTTGGCGTGGGTCCAATCTCACGAGCAGCAGCCCGGCCGAAATCTGCTGCAAACACGAGTGCTTGTCCATGGGGTGCAGGCTCCCGAGCCGAGGCCAGGCTGTTTCCATCCCGGGGCCAAGGCCTTTCTCTCTCGTCCACAGCTTTTGCAACTCTCAGTCTCTGCTGGGACTCTCACTGGCTCACAGCTTCCTCCAGGCATCCCCCTGTTCTTCTGGCATGGGCACCTCCCCACGGGCTGTGGGTGGATCTCTGCACCCCCCTGGACTCCATGGACTGCAGGGGGACCACCTGCTCCCCCCATGGTCTTCACCATGGCCAGCAGAGGGTTTTCAGCTCCGGCGCCTGGAGCACCTCCTCCCCCACCTTCTCCACTGACCTTGGTGTCTCCATGTTGATTTCCCTCACATATTTTTACCTCCTCCTCCTCCTCTGGCTACAAAGAAGTGCGTGCACCCATTGTTTTGATTTCTTCTTAAATATGTTTTCACAGAGGCGTAACTAACAGTTCTACTTGGCCCAGGTTTGTCCAGCAGCATGTCCATCATTTTCAGAGCCAACAGAGAGTGGCTCTGCTGGACAGGGTGAAAAACGTCCAGAACCTTCGCACAGGACACACAGGAGCCATCTTTGTGCCCCTCCCTACCCACTAGCAAAAACTGGGCCAAGTAAAACCACCACAAGGCAACACAGCTATAGCGTAGCCTATAATATATCACAATTGTTGTTTATGAGCTGGTGAAAATTTTCCTTTCAGTGTGCTAGGATTGTGAGATGGATGTGGACATGGATGATATTAAAGGTGTATAGTATTTGCTCAGTTTGCATCCTTTTGGGATAAATCTCATCTGAAGTTAATTTCTAAGGTACTAGATTAATAAATTAAATTTAAGTATTGCAGCTGTAGTAGACCCAGATTAACTGTTGGAGAAGATGACTAGTGAGTTGGTGAATCTCCTCTCTTTTCAAATCCATCTGTCCATTGGTTAGGACACCATAGATATTGTAAATCTACGTTCAGGTCTAGGTTTCTAAGGACTAGGTTATTAAGATGGCTTAAAGAGCAGTTTTTCAAAGTAAGGGGATGTACCATGTTTAAATCACATACATTAGTGTTTTGGTTCACAACAGAAGTTCATTTTCATAGAGGATTTCCACATAGCTCTCCACTTGAATACACACTGTCCCAAGGTCTCAAAGAACATAGATTAAATTCTTCTGAGGTGAAATGAAGCTAGGCTCCATCTGAAATAACCCTGAGTTACTTTGGACTTAACTCTTAACAACCAGTTCTTCACAGGTCCACTCCCATAGCTCTACATTACTTGCTAATATACTGCCATATCCTAACTTGATAGTAAGGTATATAGTAAGGTAGGGCTAAATCCTAGTTGTTATGCTGAAATACCATTTTCTATTAAAAAGGTATGAAATCCTTTATTTTTTAAATAATTTCAGTTTTTTAGTAAGATCTTAGCCTTTTCATGTTAAAGTTGACATGGGGAAAATTAGGGCCTATTACTTCATCTCATTTTATTTGAATGTTTTCTTGTCTTCTTGTCACTTGCAGAAAATTGATTATAGCAGAATGACACCTGATTTGGTTTTCTCAGTTTTCATAAATGGGAAACATAGTTTCTGGCTCTTATGGCCTAGTAAATCTAACTAAAATTCTTTTATGAAAGAAAATACTATTAAGATAAAATAGCTGTTTGAGATTGTTTCTCTGTATTTTCAGTGGTGAGGATTAAGATGTGTACACCACTGTTTTATGCCACTTTTATGACACTGTTTTAGGTTTGCATCCACTGGTCTGATCCTCCAAGATGGTATTAACCACCCTTTGGCAGTATTAGGTAATTTAAATGCAAAATCAATTAGAATGGTTACCTTATGATATGTGCGTCCTCTTTGCTGTGTTCGGGCAATGGTGGGGTGGAATAGGTCCCTGCATATTCTGGGCGGGTCTCTGATATCAGACCACCTTGGCCAGTACAGTCTGGTGCTGTGCAAGGAGACCTTTTTTCTCACCCGTGTTGTTGGAAAGCACAAACACACACACCCGAGAGCCAGACAGCTCACGCGTCCTCAGGATGGCGAGTGTCAAAGGGCTCACACACATAGAATTCCAATGGTTTTATTCTCAAACAAGTCCAGAGGCGAAAGAGGAAGTGGGGAGGCTGGGGGCACAGGGATATAGCCTTTTGGGCCAATAGGGTTGGAGAGAGGGTGGGGAGATACAACAATCCAATGGGGAGAAGGGAGGGGAGGAGCGAGGGATCATGTTGAAACCAACCAACCCAGAGGGATTAACATACAAAGGTTACCATAGTTCTGGGACAGAAGAAACATCCAAGGGGTTTTAGCTGTCCCACCAGCGTGTTTCTGCTGGCTTGGGACTTCTCGGATTCTCTGAGATGGTAGAAACCACTCCGACACCTCTTAAGCTGCCTGCAGTGTTACAGCTCTTGTGATACATCAGTTAAAGCTGACTCTATATATTTTGTTTGTGAAGGCATGACACTAAAAAAAGTAGGTGGTAAAATACCAGTCAATGCTCCCTGTAATTGACTTCTCTTTGGACTATGTAAAGAGGTGTGTGATGTCAGGCAGTGTTTTGTAGACCTCACTTTGCATTTATCTATGTAAGTGTACTCCAAAGAGTAGAAACGTGGAAAAAAAAAAAAGAAAGATTAATTGTTTAGGGTATTATGAAACAAGTGGTTATAATGAAATATGTTAAGTGGCCTGTGACATATAATACCACTGCTTACATGTTTTTTAAAGTTTATTTGAAATTGTAAATGCTGTAGATTTGATCTACCTAGTACCTGAAATTACAAATCCCTCCCCTGATGTTGTGAAGATAATAAAAAGTTTCAAGAAAGAGAAACAAATTTATTTTTGGTAACTAGACTGCATAAAACTGCTTACCTTTTTTTTTCTTCATTAAAATTATTGTAATTTAGGAAGTTTTTTTTAAAAAACTTTTCTTCCTATATTAATTTGTGTATATCAAAGTGTTAAAGGTGAAATACTTACTGCTTTTTGGCTGTAGAGTAGGTTCCAATGGAAGCCATGTACATTGGATGTTTACAACTAGGTAAGAGAGAAGCAAATGAAACTTTGGGATGTTACAATATCCATTAGTGATACAAAAATGCATACATAAAATAGAATTATGCAGGGGTTTAAATGCAGTTTCTCTATTATTTCCATTGAACAGACCTCTTTATGCACAGTAGGGAGTAATAGTAATGCAGAATAACAGATATTAAGTGGGTGATGCTGTATTCATCATGTTCATTCCCCTCACTCCCAGCAGCTGTGCTGTTCTCAAGACAGCAGAAAAATTCTGTTTTGTGACAAAAAAGCGGAGGTAACAGTGTCATCATTAAAGACCATAGTGAAAGCCTGGTCGTGGTCTGGCTAAATGTATGCCAAAATTAGCATATTCAGCGCTATTTTGACCTTGGGGAGGTGGTTGGTATTTTCTATAACTAATTTCACAACTGAGATTTTGTCCTTTTGCTAAAAGCAATCTATAGTGCCAGAATACCTTCTGTAAAAGAACTAACTTGTCTACCACATGCTGAGAAAATGGGTGCTTTGGAAAAGCCTCTCAGTTTTGAAGCATTGCATTCCGTTTAACTGGAGCATTTGTACATACTGTTAACATTAGAGAGATTTTCAAGGTTCCAGCCAACGAGAGACTGAATTTTGTCACTATTTACAGTTTCAGATAATCACTGTTGGGACTAAAAATTATAACCAAAACTGCATGTGTCTTTCTGCTACATGTAGGTGACTGAGTCACCTACAGTGTTTCCACACTACATGCATCAAGTTAATTTAGGGAGGTGATAAAATATATTCTGTTTTCTTTAGTGGGCTCTCAAAAACTACTGATTTTGGAGCATTCTTTCAAAACACTTTTGACAATTATGTAAGACCTGTACAATGTTTTGTTATATTTTATATATTATAACTTTATATTGTAATTTTGGAAAATCAGCCACTCAATTCTTATTTAATTGTTAACAGTAATTCAGATGGGGTGATCTGGCTAAGGATTATCTATTGAGAATATAAGATCTAATTCCTTTGAAATTGTCCTTTTTCTGGTGGCAGCAAAAGGTCAAAAAACTTTTGCTCTTATTACCCAAATTCTCTATTAATACTTTGTATCCCTGATTTGAAATGATGAAGTCTTGCAGTTGATTGATTTGTGTTAATCTTTGGTCGCATTTCCTCCTTGCGCTACCACTTTCTGCCACTGGCCCAGTCTAGTAGGCTATTTGGCCATGTTACATTCAAAAATCTTGTTTTGGGTGAAGATAATCTGTCCCTATGTAAAGGAAAAAATTGATTGTTAATATATTTGACATATGAAGAGTCTAATCTAAGAACTGTAATTGCTATGGAAAAAGAAAACAAAGAAAAATCAGAACACTTTTATATTGAATAAGTCTCAATAAAGTGGTTAAAATTTCTTTACATGCACTTCCTGTTTTCTTCCCCTTTTTCTTGTGTTATGGACACAATTTTAATATGGAATATTGTACCATTCAGAACAAGGGTAAACTGCTACGCACTCTTAGCTTTTGTACATTACTCCCTGCTCAGCTGATTAGATTATGGACTCTGGGCTTTCCTGTGCCTTACAGGTACATTAAGATACTTAAGGTACTTACCAGTTTCTGTGGTGGAGAGTTAGGACCCATTTCCAGCATTTTATCCAGATACATCCACATTTTTAATTTGAGGGTGACCACAGTGGGGGAAGAGCTTCTATCCATTTATAGCTTCTTAATAACTAAATGAACTTGGTGTCTCTATGTCTGCACAGAAAGGTACTGCTGGTATAATTTCTACTTGTTCTCATGCTACCCTTCACCAGCTTCACAGATATTGGTTTAATAAATGCAATAGCAAGCCATTTTCCTGCAAAAAAACTACAACATTACAAACGATTCCTTGCTCTTTCTCTACTGCCAAACTGTTGGCATTAGTATACAACAAAATGCAACCTTCCTCCCTGTTCTGTTGCTGGGTACTGGGTGGGAAGTAGGCCCACCTCTTCTTCTTGTTATGTTGAGCTACATCAAGTGGTCTCCTAGGGCAAGCTTGTTGAAACTTCATCCCAGCATCTCAGCTGAACACCAGTCTCTGCTAGTGAAATGCTACTGGGAAACTACTACTATAGCTACTTAAAGCCTTTCATCAGATTTAGTTACCAGGAACTCTCTGTCATCTTTAGCTTTTTCTTTTTTTTAAGAAGAGATATGTCAGCTGACAGTGCAACTGATTAACATTTGCTAAGACCACCAGTTAGTGAGCACTTTTCTTTTATAGGGGTTTTCATCCTCAAAATGTTTTCCTAGGATTAGAAAGGTCATTCATGGTTCTTGCTTTAGTGCAAACACAAATACATTTTGTTGAGGTAAAACCCCCACAGAAGCAATATTCTTAGTGCTTGGCAACAATTACAGTCATACAATAAACCCTTCAGCAGTATTATAAATCTTGTAAGCATGATTTAAAATTTGTGTAGTCTTATTTTAATCTAAAACCTTTATGGTTTCAGTTTCTCACCAAGTTAAGCAAACTGATTTAGAGATATGGAGAAAATGGCAAGATTATTCCATTTTTTGTAAAGTTTCACACTTCATTTCACTGCATTTTATGATCTTCTGGCTAATAAAGAGCTAAAACTGAAACTGATGAAGCAGAGTAATAAGGTATTGCCATAATCACACACAAATAAAATTATGTGGTACAAAAACTGCAACTGTCAACACATAGGGATGAAAATCTACAACAATAATAAAATATTGGCTACTCAAACCAGTAAACTATTAATTCATTTACAACAGAGTAATGTGGTGGCTCAGTATGAAAAGACTATATTTAGATATTATTTAGATGTCATATTAACATAAATTAGGTATATTTGGGAATCTTTAAATACATTTATGCTTCTCAAGCATTCTACTCATCTATGAGCAGTTTCTCCAACATCTTCTGTTACTTGCATGAACATGTGTCACAGAAAAGGCAGTTTTCTAAAATACAGAATAATCTGCTGCAACAACAAATTGGAATGCAGTCAGTAAATTAAAAGTGTATTTAAGAAGACAGTTAATGTTAAAGAAAGAAAATTGTTCACATCTAGATAGATAGTGAGAATAGTTATTCACCTTACCAAGAATAGAAATGTGTTGTTGAAAATGAACTTGCCTTTATTTGTCAAAAGACAGACTTTTCAAGGGTTGACCACATTGAAAATTCAAGCTCCTTCATGCATGTGTGATTGATTATTGTTTTTTTCTAAATGATGCTATTGAGTCTTATGGACTATTTAACCCAAAATGTACCCACAAGTCTACATTCACTACAAGGACAACATTTTTACACTAGCATTTCCAAAGATCCGATGCACACAGGTGATCAAATTGGATCAGGATGTAGAACATCTCAAACTGTGTCCCATTTAATTTTGTCTGTTTACACAGAGGCTGAATTTGATCAAATCTCTAGCAAACAACTAAATAATTCAGTCAGTAGCAGTCTTATTTCACATGACTTGTACATCTGTCTTGATTGTGAATATAGCTGTTTTCCCAAGGATGGAGCTTTGCTTTGATGAAATGTGTCTGGAAAAACAATTTTTAATACATTCAGTAAATAAGACTTTGTTTGTCATTCAACACACATGTTTTTCCATCTGTACAGAACCTCTTTGTTTTAAACTAAATAATTCAGTCCAGTAGAACCAGGACTTTTTCACTTTGGAAGTACAGCTGCTTGAAGCAGGAGAAGAGTGTCTTGTCCTCTCTTCCTGGTGTTGGGGAGGATCTCCCTCTGATGAAGGGCCCTGGATGAAGAAAAGCAAACAAAAGGGATAGATGGATTCTTTTGGAGCCTTAAACCTCAGATTTGAAAAATACTATAGAACTTTTTTGTACAGACACACATAGTAGGATTGTTTAAGCTCCTTTGTATCATGCTGTGATGCATTGTAAAATGAAGTGGTTGCAATGTGATTGGAGCAGCTGATATGTTTCAAATCACTTGACAAAAGGGTAAAAAGATTAGTGAGATGTATATATATGGGTAACAGGATTGATCAGAACAAATTGTGAACATAACTATGTTTGATTGCTATCCCTTTTTTAAATGCAACTGCTTTGTAATAGCAGTTTGGTTTGGGTTCATGATGGTAGAGAACTTCTCTCAATTTTTATTTCCCAGAAACCATATAACAGACATTAGTTGAATACCATGATGATACCAAAATGTACACAGATTATTTTCAGTTATGTAAATTTGAAGACCTTTTTGCTGTTTCAATTAATTTAATTGTTCATAACTGTTTCTAATAAACTAGGATATAATGCTAGCATCAATACAGGTTTTTCATCCACATTTTGATGGGGGATGTGTGTTCTCTAGAGTTATTCTTCTGGTCCTCTGGGCCAAATGCAAGTGTTTCTAACGCATTACAGTCTTGGATCTCTTCCAATCTTAATCTAAGCAACATAAAATATGATGGCATTTATTTTGATGGATAGTGTCCTCAGGGATACAGAGAAGAATGAATTGTCAATGAGAGTATTTTTCAGTCTGCTACGAATCTCTGAAACTCCCATGCAAAACAATCAGCTGATCTGTTGGTGTGACTTAGCACAGATATTTAGAGTTAGGTAAAGTAGAATAACTCACTGTAAAACAGTAAAACTTGCTGGAGCATGATGAGAATCTCTTCTTTCACACGAAGTGTTTCTATCTTTAAGGCTAATTCCGTCTCCTCTCTGATTGAACATGTACCTGAGGCCACTGGGAGAGCTTTAATGATCAAAGTGTAAAAAAAAGTAAGGTGACCAGTCAATGAGTTGACAGCTGGAGCATGTACTTTGCAAGTCAGGATTACAGATAGTCTGTTTTTCTGTTCTTGCCTTCTAAATAATTGCTGAAGCTTTGCACAAGTGCATAAATGCAAGCATCAGGGGAAAAATACCAATATAGTGATAAAAGTTTTGAGAAATGTTTTCAGGTAAGTTCTCCATAAAATAATGAAGACAGCTAAATCTAAACAGGGGTAATGAATTTGTTTGTTGGGGTTTTATTGTGATTTTTTGTTGTTTGCTTGCTTTTTTTAATTCAGTAATGCTGGAGGTAAGTAAGCATCTCAAATATTATGTGCTTTGGTGAGATACATTTTTGAGATACATTTGGTATCTCAAAATATTTGGTGAGATACATTTTTATTAATCTTCCTGAAATCATGACTGCAAGTGATGTTGTCATTGGAATTCCAGGACCTTCTCACATTAACAGGGGACTTAAACTCTTTTGAATGTTCTCTCGGACACATTTGTTTACCCTCCTTAGCATCTGTAAGTTCAGCCTTAGAAGGAGCCCCTTTTTTTGGATTCCTCTGTTTTTGATTCCTCTTCCTACTGTAGATAATTGATCTGAATGTCAAGATTAATTTCTGTGTCTTGGCCAAAGTAAGTGCAGTTTGTGTAACACAGATGTGGTTCTAATGGGGCTGTAATATACTTTTGAGATACATATTTCGGGCATATCACATATATTGTACTTTACAGAATGGTGTGTGAACATTGATTTGTATCATTCACCCATTAGAATCCACCCAAGCTTTCGGGTTTGCCATGTACCCAATAACTTTGTTTATTTTGCTTCATTCAAGTCACAATCCAAGACTCTCTTTGGTTTTTTTCAAATGCATTTTTCTTTTTGCCTTGCTGTACTGAGAACATTTCCTCTCAGTAATCTTCATTATTGTTTACTGTATGCTTTAGACTTTCTCTCCAAGCCTGAATTTCAGCTTCAGATCTTTCTTGAAACTTATGAAATGTATTCTTTTTCCCAGATTCTGGGATTTGGGCCCAGAAATAAGAAATATCTTACACTTGTCTAAGAAAATGTCTTATATTTGACTCAAAGAGGCTTTATACATTTATGTGCTGTATAAAGTTTCATCTTTTAATGACCTAGTAGTATATTACTACTAGACCAATTTCATGGCTCTTGTGTTAGACAAATATTCTCTTGTAGTTTAGCACCAGTTTGCCGTTATATATGTAGCTGTATGAAAACACTAAGATTATTATATATATCAATATATATATTTTTATACTCATGTAGGTATTAGTAAATTTAATTCCCCTACCCCTCCATCCCACTTTGTTTCTAATTTTCTCTCTAATATTCTATGCAGATATCACTTTTCATGTTATTCATTATACAATTAATAAAATCATATAAATAATTCTTTTTTGCCCCCTCATTCTTATGCAGTTCATCAGCACAGAGTTTTCAGCAGAATCTTGGAAAACCCAAAACAAATAAAAAATTTAAAAGGAATATCAGCAAGTAACAACTGAACAAAGCAGAAAAAACTCAGGTGCCATTTTGCTATTTAACATGACTCATTGTGACACATTTGTCAGTACTATCAGTTTCAGTCTTATCAGTGACTCAAACCAACTGTGATGGATGTACATTTCCATATTATGATTTTGTCATGCTTCAGGGTGACACCTTGGAATAATTATTGCAATGAACTTTGCTGATAGAACAAATTTTGCAAAGCGGCAAGTAGAGTGCACTTCCCAGTCCATAATATACCTCTTTCTGAAACCATTCTTTGTAGTGCTTCACTGCAGGCAAGCCAAATGATAGCGAGATGTATGAAATATTTTACATATATGGAAGGCAGAACCATAAGTGTTAAAAATATGTGTTTAAAAAAAGGAAAGAAAATGTGTCTTATACAGTATTTATCAAGGTCAGAAAATAAATAATATGATCATTTCTGTGCTATGACTCTGTGTCCAATTTTGAGAAAATAGATGTCCTCTGCCTATTTCTGTTTTGTAATTAACCAATACTTAAGCAAGTGCTGTGCAGATACTATAGGACTTCTTTTTTACAAATTGCAAAATCTGAACCATCAGCACTAAAACCTGAGATAAAAACAGTGAAATTAAGGCAACTGAATTCCCAAACTAAATTAATATGCTGCCCTGCTTAATAACTATCTTATGTCAGGAGTGACCAATTCTTATAAATCCCTTGTTGCTTAACTTCCTATTTAATACAGTGTTAAATCTTTTCTGCCTCACAATAGTTTTTAAAGATAAAGACATTTAAAAAGTGTGACTTTTCAGGAAGGTGTCTTGCAAGTGCCTGAGATTAGTCTTTTCTAACTTTTGTGGGTAAATGGGATGACAGCATAATCAAAGGAGATAAGAACAGGATGTTTGTTATAGAAAGAAAATAAAAATAGAAGCTTCTTGTTTTACTCTTTCATCTTTAATGAAGAAAGTAGAATTTCAATGAAATGGGAACCTGGGAGTTTCCTTGTTCTGAAAAGTCACAGAGTCTAGGGACGACTTCTAGTTTTGGTGTCAAAAATTATTTCTTCCAATATTTGTGCTGACTTTTAGGGATCTGGTCTGAGCCTCATGAGCACTAACTGGGAATGCTTGGGAGAAGGCATGCTGATTTTCTGGCATAAAGAATTTGGTCATCAGAATAGAAAGATGTCTTGGAGATATATTCCCTATCAGATGAAGAGAGGAGACAGAAGCCCAGAAACAGTTTCAGGCATGAAAGTTGAAACAAAACAAACATTCCCCTCACTAAGACAGGCAAAAGAAGACACTTACTTATACATTTCTCCAATCTGACCCGCAAAAACTGTCTTTTCTCCTGCTATGTGTAATTAGCTGTTATGTAGGGGGGTGTTAAGTCTTTCCCCTACAGACTGCATCTGGCAGGAGCTGGTTGAAGGCCATTGTGGTTTTAGGCTGGCTGCTGATGTGAAACTGAAGAGTGGGAGAGGAGGATGTTTAAATACAAAGTTATTTCTGAAGGTGTAATCTGACGGCACTTTTTCCTCTTGAAGAGGATTTTCTTATGGTTTTCTTAGAACCAGTTGACAGAAGAAGCATTAAGTATCATGATCTTAATTACAGATCTTATTTTGCTCTGAGGAAAGGAAGTTTCCCGGGGGGATCTGTGGTAAGTAGCAGGAGTAACATGGCTTTGCCCACTAAAAAAAGAAAAACCTAAAGCCTAAAGGTCCTTCTATATCAAGATATCTTCCATTTCAAGCTATTTTTACATCTACAGGTATGTGCCATGAGGAGCTAAAGATCAAGCTGTTTACATTTATATGGTAATGAATATAAGTCTCTCTTCCAAGTGCCTGCTTTTTCATGTCTACTTCTGTCCTATGTTGCTCCCCGTGGTTGCTTCCTGGGTTGAAACAGTATCAGAAACTCTGAACATAATTATAAACCCACGCTGTTGGGAAACCCATTTGCCTTTTATCAAAGTTGGCTGAAGGAAGGAAGAAGTACAGGGACTGGGAATTGGTGTCACATTGAAGGTGTTAGGAGGAATGCAGACCTGGACTGGTTCTGTCTGTACTATGAAATGCTGGCATACCGTAAGTACTCTAGCTAGGAAATGAGAAACTTTGTTTCAGCAAATAAGTGAGCACATTCATCTTTGAAAAGCAGTGTGTGATAAGGTGTTATAGGTATCTAGTAGAACCTAAAGAAAATTACTTCATTTCACAATGAGTAGTCATGTGAGTACTCAAAATCTAAAATGGCAGTGTTCTCCAAGAGCTGTTTGTGTGGCCTCCCCTAAGCTCTATTTCTGCATTCATTCAAGAGATGAAATCGGACTGACTTTAATGGAAGCAGAATTAGGCTCATATTGAATTTTTGGAACAATGTTAACATTGCTGTCAGCAAGATTATGAGTTCTGCCCTCATGCTTTTCCCTGACATCTGCCCATTTCAAGGTATAAATGAACTATAAATGAAATGAGGAAATTTTTACATCTGCCTGTACTGGCAGCTAGGAGACATGTTGTAAAATACTGGAATCTTGACAAATCCTGCAGGTTTCAAAAGTTAGACTGCAAATGTTTTCAGTTTAGCTTCATTAAAATAGGAATAATAGTAAATAGAAGGCCAGAATTTAGGTTTCCTTTTGATCCAAGACTGTGCTAGACAAAACAAGTACTTCCTCTGAAGACCTATAAACATGTTTATTTCTGTTTGCATAGTGAAACTAAGGGCAAAAAGAAATTAAATTATCTTTTTGATACCCTTGTAAAACTGTTCTTCTTTTAAAACAATAGGTTAAATGTCTCTGAAAATTTATTTTCCATTCTATAATCTTTCTGCAATTGATGTTACCATTACTTCATACTTTCTACTCTTCTGAATCTTTAGTTTTTTGTATCTGCATCTAGCATTTCGTATACAGATGCAATAATTCAGTGTCCTACATTATCTGAGTAATATGTAGCAGATATCTGTTCTCTTTTTCCCATTGTACAAGTCAATATAATGTAAAGGAGGAAAAAAGAAAAGAGGTCATCTGAGATGTTGAAGATAAACTGAGTTTTTCTTGTCTGAAATATAAATACAAAACCCACTAAATGGAGAAAAGGGGTTTTATTTTGAAAAATACTGAAATATTTAACTCCCACTATGGCTCATTAAATGATTTCAACAACTTGTTCCAGACCTTGCAAAGGTATCTGTCTTGAGCACAACCAAGAATAATCTATTTTTTAAACTGGATTGAGCTTTTATTTTATGTCATCAATAGTAATAACTGCATGTCCTTAACATGCAAGGTAGTGTTACCAGAAGGAAACAAGAGAGGTTTCCTAGAAATTGCTCCAAGACCTGACAATGCAAAGGTACGGAATGTTTCCTGTAAAGTGACAGACTCTTTCAGCTTCTGGCTTTTCAGTGTGCAGGGATTGAGAGCATTAATTATCTGACAGGATGTTATGAACAGTTCTCAGGTCATGGGATGAAGTTCTTCCAAAATCTCCACAACTACAGTTGTACTTTGGTTGAAGTATTAGTAGACATAAGGAAAATAGCATTTTCTTACCAAGATGATTTTCGATTTCCATGGTAGCAGGCAGTTTGGACAAATTCAAGATGTGGGGTGCTTTTTTTGTTTATTTTGTTTTAGCAAAAGGACTAATGAGAGCAGTGGGAATAAATTGAAACATCTCTGTTCTGTTTGTTATATAAAGCTGTGGTGTGTGGCTGTTCCTCTCTAGATCAAAAACAAATGAGATAGATATGAAGTAGAAAGGAACTAGAGGTAAGGGTGTGAGGTATCTTGCCTGGGATCTTTCAGTTGCAGGATCTCTGAGCCATAACTACTGTTTATCCACTTCTTATAGCTGTATGCTGTGGGCTTGGGGGTTTTTTATGATTCAAGTTGTCTTAAAGTGTTATGTCTTTAAACATGGTGCAATGTATAGATTACATTTAATGGTATTTTTCTCCACATGTTTGTTTATCCTGTTCTCTTCCCTCTCCACGTTTCTTACTGGATCTGAATTTGAAAGATTGTAATGCATAAAGCAGATTGCTTGCTACTAGTCCTGTTTCTTAATTTTCAACAGGAATTTCAGATACTGTCATGATAAAGGTAGGACAGAGACTGAACAAAAATAGTCCTCGCCCTGGAATGGGCTGATGTTATTTTTACACTGCCTATTGCCATTGATATATTTTTTTTAACTCTTGAATTAATAAGATTATTAATATTCTTTCTCGGCTTTTCAAGTCCCCACTTTTATTTAGTGCAAAACAGCTGAGATCTGTTGCCATTAAAGTATATTTCAATTTTGTTCTTTTCATCAAGCTTCCTCTGTCCAATCAAGGCAAGCCACAACAGATCCAGGATTACACACTAGGAACACAGACATTAAATTGTCACTGGTTTTGTGGTTAAATAGTCACTTTTAGATTCAGGCTGAACTCTTTCCGTGTGTCTTACAGAACTGGACATTGCATCATTTCTTACATCCTTCAGAGCTGCTCTAACGATTCAGGTATTAGTGTTCCTGGAATACTTGAGATTCTGTCTTCAAAGCAGTACTTTTTACATTCATTCTTTTTACATTCTTTTGCATTCCTGTGCAAAACAGTAAGTTTCAAACTTATTTTCTGTGGGGAAGCAGTTCCTTCTCTACTCCAACTATAAATGCATTCAGTAGCTTTGAGATTGGAATATGATAATCATTCTGACATAATGTCCTGGTTTTGGCCAAGAACAGGGTTATTTGTTGCAGTGCCTGTGTGTGGGTGGAGCTAGGAACTGTGTGGGCATGGCCAGGACCCTAATGTTGTTCAATACCACCTTAGGTTATTGCCAGGGTCAGAGGAAAGGGACTTGTCCATTCTTTTAATGACTAGTGACTCAAAATATCTACTCATTTGTGGAGGCTGCAGGGTGCTTCACTGAGGCCAGGTTTGCATCCCTCAAGGGAGGCGGTGAGTTTTTGGGTGTGTAATGGCTGGTCTGCATAAGACAAAGGTAATGAACTGTCTCCACCTGGAGGCTACAAGCTGGCTTCAAGGCCCGTAAGAGGTAAATCCTGCAAGGTTAGATGGTGCCTCTTATCATGAATGATTGCTCCCTTACACAACTTGTTCAGTTGTAAAACTCCCCTCCACTCCCCTGGGGAAGGTCTGATGGGGCATTACTCGCTTGAGCAGCTGAAAAGGTGTCATAAACCCTCAAAAACCCCCAAAGTACCCTCAGGCTTATTTCTACAGCCAGAGGACTGAAAGCTCCCCTGCCTTGGGGAGGTACCTGGGTGTTTCTACCAAGGCTGAACATATTTAAACCCATCTGACTTTGTGTTTTGTGGGCTTCTTTTCCCATTGTGTTTTGTGGGCTTCTTTCCCCACTCCTAAGGATCAAGTTGGATCAAGACCCTCACTTTGACCGACGGACATCCCAGCTGCAACAATTAAGCCTTGTTGCAGATCCATGAGTGTTGATTATGTATCTTTCTACTCTTGTCCTTTCTTTCTCTTTCTCTCTTTTTCCTCTACATTTTTTAGAGCAATATTTTTATGCTTTCTTATGCTATGTAACTATAGATAACCAAAATGCCTACACATCTGCTCTCCATTGCAACCAAATAATTCTAAAATAAACCCTACATGTATGTATTTGCAAACACCGATCACCCAGTGTCATTTCACTATAATCTGCCCCAAGGGATCTGTTAACAAGAATCTGGGTTACCCTCACCTTTGTGGGGATGGGTTGTCACAGTCCCTCTTAACAAGACTGGGGGAGCAAGTGTGGGGAGTGTACTGTCTGTCTGCCATTGTTCCATTGTCCCAGGCATGGTGAGCATTTTGCACATAAATCACCCTCCCTTTGTACACTTTATTTATTAGTATTGTTACAGCTGCTGTTTGTTTCCTTGTCTCATTGCTGTTTCCAGTAAAATCTCAACCCATGATTTCCATCTTTTCTGCCTCCAATTCTCAACTCCATCCCCAGAGTGGGAATGGGGAGTAGTATGGTGGAGAGCACGTGGCATCTGGTTTGGGAGAGTCTTTGTGGGGGCACTGAACTGGGGAAATACCATGCCTAAACCACGACACATAGTTACAAAACATGTCGATAACTTAGATTCCTGATTGTACTGCTTTGTGGCACAAGGATAAATTCTTCCTGTTACTAGAACAAAGCTAGGAGTCTAAGCAGTTAGTAGAAGATGTTGGACCTTCAGAGGGCTCAAAAGGTTTGGATGTAGAGGTGGCAGTGAGCACAGAGCATAACAATGCAATGGAATAAAAATCGATCCGTTTTAAAGTTCTGACAGAAAAGTAGGGAGAAAATAACTACATATCACAAAGACAAGTAGGTGCCATCTTAGGCTGCTGACAAGGATGACAAGCAGCTGCCTCAATCACTAGCAGTATTTGTAACGTGCCATATTTGAAGTCAGCCGTGTCACTACAAGCTCATGATGGCAAAGTTATGTCACATCACAGGTTGTACTATGTGGTTACCCTGTCTTCTGCTGTAAGCAATAGCCAAAGATATTTTTAAAATCTCTCTGGATTAATTATTGGCAGGTGTTGCTTAACATGAATACAAAAATGCTTTTCAATGAAAATACTTGTACTATTGTAACCATACAAGTCTCAGTTTCATGGAAAATCTCTGCTTATAGCCTGTGGAATGTAAGATAACACATATTTTCTTTTTTCTTAATCTTAAATGCAAGTCTTTGGATTTACATTTTCAAATTTTGAATGTTAAAACAGATTTTAATCTTCTCAGATGGTTTTAAACCTTTCATAAGGTAGGAGCTACAGTGATAGAGATTGAGAGTGCCTCTAAAATTTTCTAGTGCCTTTCTGTTGAATTTAATAGGGTAGTTGGATCTGACTGAAAGTAACACTTGCTCTGAAAATTGTTTTCAACCAATGTTTACAGTGTTGTTATTTTACATTTATTTTCAATTTCAATGCCTTTTCTCATGCTAAGTAAGTATCTTGTAAAGGTCTAAGGCTTGTTGAGAATCTGTATTAATGATACAGAAAACTCTTCAATAAACTCTCCCAAAATGCTCAGGTAAACAAAATCTGAATCACAATTTTTAAACTACTAAATGAAAGAAGTGCACTGCCATATGAAATTATTTATGAAGTGGAAGATAATTCTTATTCTATGTGAAGTGTTTATCACCACAATTTTTCCTAATACTGATGAGATATGTTTATTATATACTTCTATGTGCTTTGCATTGCTGTTGACAGATTTGCCATTTACCATTATTAGAATGTATTTTCTTACATTTTCCAAATTAATAGTGAGATAGTTTGACTTTTGGCCTCCTGTTTCCCTAAATTTTATTGTATGGTCACTGATAAAAAAGTTCCAGTCTTCATTTACTATGTGACTTTTTATTATTTTTAATGTCTGGTTTGGGTTTTTTTCCTAATCTCTAAGCCAATGCAAACATTAATTATTAATTACAAATCTTTGAAATATATAATGTAATAATTTTAGTTGGAATTTGCATTTTTCTGTTAATAAAATTAGTTGATTTAACTTATAATTTTATACTAGGCTTGTGAAAATGCTGTTTTTAATGACCAAACATATGTAAAGACTTTTACTCTCATATTCCACTTGGAAATATATTAAAAAACAGAGCACTTGTTACAAAATAATTTTAGTTCTGTGATCATAACTTAAGAGATTTGGAATTTCTCTTAATTAGGCAAAACTGTTCCTAAGTTAGGAGAGTAACACATATGCCATAGTCCAATGAAATAAACTGTATCAGGAGGGTGGAACACATTTCACAGAGTATAAAGGTTGCTGTGATATCACTTTTTAACTTCTTATGTAGGTGGCTGTAAGAGCTGGTATCAAGATTCTGTGAACCTTAGTTATGCATTTGAATAGTGATTCATAATATTTTAAAGAATCATTTGCTTTTCAGATATGGATAATTGTTGTGGGTTAACACCAGCAGGAACCTAAGCTCCACACAGCTGCTCTCTCACCTACCCCCTGCCTTATTGGGATGACGGAGAGAATGTGAAGTGTGTAAATTTTTGGGTTGAGATAAAGACAGTTTAACAGGTAAAGCAAAAGCTGCATGCACAAGCAAAGCATGAAAAGGAATTCATTCACCACTTTCCATGGGCAGGTAGGGGTTCAGCCACCTCCAGGAAAGCAGGGTTCTGTTACACCTAATGCAGATTTGGGAGGGCAAATGCCATCACTCTGAACTCTTTCCTTCTTCTTCCCAGTTTTATATGCTGAGTGTGATGCCATATGATATGGAATATCCTTTTAGTCAGTTGGGGTCAGCTGTCCAGCTGTGTCTCCTTCCAACTCCCTGTGCACCCCCAGTTTCCTCACTAAGGGGGTTCCGTGAAGAGCAAAAAAAGCCTTGACTCAGTACAAGTCCTGCCCAGCAATAGTGAAAATATCCCTCTGTTATCAACACAGTTTTGAGCGCAAATCCAAAACACAGCCCCATACCAGCTACTATGAAGAGCATTGAATCAACCAAAACAAGTGCAGTTAGTAACAGCCAGCACTATTTCAACAGTGTGCTGCTTCACTTTTCTTTCTCTGTCCTTTTTTAATAAGTTACATTTTCTTCTACAAGTTATGCAAATAAGTTCATAAGGGTGCTGCAATACCAGTTCTATTGAGTTTGTGCATGTAAACAAACAGTTCTCATTAATCTTATTCATTACTCAAGTCTCTAGCTCAATATCTTCATGGGTTTTGGTTTTGGCTTTAGTTCTAAGCAAGTGCCTTGGTCTTTGTTAAGTTTTACACCCTTGTATCTATGCTAGCAAACTTTGTCTGAGACAAGAGATGACTACTATTGTGCATACTATTATTTACAGAAGCATGAAGTGTAGGGGGCAGCAGTATTTTGCAGCCACATAACCAAAAAGCCTCTGGGAAATATCTGCACTTTTTTTTTATTACTGTTTTTTTACATACCACAGTTTGCAATCCTTATCATAGAAGGTTGCCTCTATTGTTGCTTATGTAGCAGGGATAAAACCCCAACATCTTTGGTTATAAATAAAATTGGATGGAGCTCTGAAAAACCTGGTCTAGTAGAAAGTGTCCCTTTCCACAGCAAGGGGTTTGGAATTAGATGATCTTTAAGGTTCCTTCCAACCCAAACCATTTTATGGTTCTATGATTATAATGAATATGAATCATTATTCAGTTATATTTCAGATTACCTCCTATTGCGTATTAAAGAGTTAGTAATGCAATAAAAAGAGAAATCTTGATGTGCTGCAGTTTTATGTGACTGTATTTCTTTCTGCAAAAGGTGTTCTGCAAGATATCAAGCCATTTTACAGGTTTTCCCTATATATATTTAAAATGACAAAGGCACACAAACAACCAATAAAAGAAATTGCAGTTGTCCCGTGGGGAGGCATTCAGGGCTGGAGACACTTGAGGCAGAACTGAGCTTGCTTATTCCAGTATATCTAAAAATGCCAATCATTCTGTCATGCCTAATCATATCAGCTGTGATGAGCCCTCAAATGAACAGTACGGCCATAATTTAATGTAGATGCAGGCAGTGCTGTCAAGTGATATACACCATGTAGAACAGTTTTCCAGAGTATGAGGTTTGGGAAAAATCATCCAGGGTCTCAAGTCTCCAGCTGCTTCTGTGATACCACCCAATAACCAACAGGTAGCAGTGGCAGTCTTATTGAACAGTGGAAGAGAGGTGAGGGGAGGGGCCGAGAAGGTGATTCCTTAATTTCTTCCACCCTTGTGAGGTAACTGCTGTTGCAGGACTCTAGGGTAGCTTCTCTGACTAATACCTGAATCACTTTACCGAGAGGAAAGGAGTTTTCCAGACAGACACCTTCATAGCCATAAATAAATAAATAAATAAATAAATAAATAAATAAATAAATAAATAAATATACTTTTAATATTTCCAAAGTGTATACTTTTAAGCAGTGACCCCACACTCTTGACACAGCTTCAGGGAAAAATTAGGAAATGTGGTTATTACCTTAAGGTCAGAAATTCTGTGTGAGTTTACTATTTTTAGTGATAAAATTGTTTGGAAGAAGAGCATATAAAGCAATTTCCAGTCCCCTGATAATAATTTTTTTGAAGTCAAGGGAACCTTAAGATATAAATTAACTGCTTGCAGAGTTCTAACTACTGAATAAATATTCTAAGAGAAAAAATTACCTTTATGTCAACACATTGGAATTAGCAATTGCATCTTGTATAAACAATATGTGATGGAAAGTGATTTGTACTGTCTTGTTAAGGATTAAACTGTTGGTATTGGAAGTAATGCACTTTTTAGATAAAAGAACATTGCATTTTGGTTCAGAATTCTAGAAAAAATGAACAAAAAGTACAGGACTATTTATTTTGCTTTCAAAACTGACAGATATACAATAGCTTCTCTTCAGGCATCTGAAGAGATGTGCTTTATATCTGGCAGCACTCTACCTTTGACTTCTTATCATAAATGATCTTATACCACTGACCAGATCATCTGCTTTTATAAGAAGTTTTTTCAAGTCAGTGATCTTCCTTCTCATCTAAAGATTTGAGTGTCTTCTTTTATCAGTCCATCAACTTTAAAAGCTTTTCTTTCCTCGTCAATTATCTTGAATTCATATTTGCCTTGGTTTGTCTGTGATGGACAGAAACTCCATTTCAGGACTTGAATGCTATTTAAAATACAAGTTAGTGCTACTGAAGTATTTTTCTTTTCATGGTATTTCTGCTCCCTTCACTGTAATTTAAATATTATAAATTTATTTTTATGTTCTAAATGCATTTTCTGTTTAACTATTTCTCTGCAGTTGCTTCTGGCAAGCTTCTTTTCCTTACTTAGTTAGAAACACTTCTTCAAAGTGAAGTCAGTAGCAGCAAAAAACATTTAACATTTTCACATCTTTTATTTTCACATTTTGGAAGTACATATTTTTTGCTATTTAAAAAATACCAGGATTGAAGTTGGTCAGGATTTTTTCATCCACTTTTTGTTTTGTTTTGTTTTTTTAACACAAAAAGCTTAACAAAAATGTCAGGCTCTCCGAAGGCTTTCATCAGCATTCTGTGGTGGTTCTGAATGAAATCTATTGCATTCTCCAGCCTCAGCCCAGAGGTCTCTAGCCTTTGACAGCCTGTATAATAAAAATGCATCACATAGGAGCGCTGTTTGAGATCAACATCCTTATGTCTCAGAAAACTAGAGAAACTTCAAAGAATGTAAGTGAACAACTTGCAAAAAAGAGTTTATGAAAAATCATTCTGAATTATTCACTTCTGCTTTCATATGGTCCATCACAGATTTCTTAAGTATTGTAACCACGGTATAGTTCAGATAATGACTACTAACTAATTGTTATAGAAAGATTTATTTTTTTTTTTTTGCAACATTCTTCATGTGAAATTTACCTGCTTTTGCCATAGTCTTAGATTTTCGTGGCTTAAAATTCAACATGTAATTAGTTATCTCAGCAAGGGAATTTCAAGAATAGAAGGTTGTAAAAGATTTTCTATCTTGTCAAAAATGTTGAAGCCTAAAAATCCTGTTCTACACCAGCATGAGGTGAAGGTATTTTGGGAGAAACAAACTCGGTTAGTCAAAGCATTCACTTGTAACAGAGAATCTAATTTCCTTCTGTTTCTGACTGAGATCCTGACAGTCTGAAGTTGCCAAGTGAGTCTATCCACTAGACTACTGAGGTGGTGCAAAGTCACTTTCTCTTCTGTTCCATTAAAAAATTAATCATGAAACAGATAATCCAATTATTTTTTTCCTGCATGAAAATATTATTGCAAATATTTCTACATAAAATTTTAGTTACATAAACTGATTATTGTAAAATCCTTTGGCTGAGGTTTCCCAATCAGCTTCAACTCTGATTTTATTATAGCTGCAAAGTATTATTTATTAATTCTTTCTTCCCCCCATCTGTTTGACTTTGTGTTTTCCAGAATTATTTCTATTTTCAAACAGTAAGACATAAACTGTTGTTGAAGCATCTAGTTGCACAATATGGTGTTTCCACAGTTAATAGAACAGCTAAGAAAAAAAATAATCAAGAGACCAGCAAGACTTTAAAATATTAGAGAAATATAGCTGATTATTTAATCTTGTTGGAAGGAATTTAGCCTGCTTCTTCTTGGAAGGGAAATTGCCATTTACAATCCAATATGATGATAAAGATGCTATTTTATTAATTTCAGATTTTTGAATATGTACATATTTGTGTCTGGTTTTGGAAGACGAACAACAAATAAATATGTAGAATATATTCTATCTGTATTTTTATATTATGCTGCAATATGAAAGAGTTGTACCTCAAGTCATATATGTGTCATACAAATTTGCTTATACAAAAAAATGCTTTGGATTGAATGATGGTTATTAATTAAACCTTTACCAGCACACATTTGGTACACTTTAGATCAAACACATTTGTTTCCAGTATAATCATTCATGTCCTATCATTTGAGGCATCACCTTTAAAAGGTTTAAGATGATCATTGGGTGAAGATTCAGTATGTCTAATACTCAGACAGAGATCTGTAAGGTTTGACTAGAAGGCTCATGGATGCAAAACACACACTTTAAGGCAGTAATATTCTCTCTGAACAGATATTTTCTTGCCACGTGGGTCTTTATTGGCAAGATGAAAGGAATTTGGTATATTTTCTGTAGTTTTTGGGAGACAGATTACCTCCAATACTCTGATTGCTCTGAGGTATTGTGGAGGCTGACTAGCAAAGGTATGATTGACTTCAAGCTTCTCCTTCAATATTTTAAGCAGAATATTTGCTGTATTCTTTCAAGGCATTTTTAAAAAAAAGATTAGCAGTATTATTTCTAAGCCTTAGCTCCTTACTAATAAATCCATTGCCCAAGGAATTCTTTTATGTATTCAAGAATGCATCCATGCTCTCCAGTAAAGCTTACAGCTGTTTAAAGTTAGGAGATGTCTCACAAGAATAGCCTTTATCTTTAAAATACTGGTTTCTTTATTTTGTCTTTCATCCTGATGTTCAGGAACAGATTTTCTTTTCTAGTCAAATCATGGTAAAATATGGTAAATCAAATCATGGTAGAGTAGGAGCTGGTGCATAACACTAAAGCTCAAAACTGTATGTCATCTTAGCAACAAAAGAATTATTTGCAAACAAATGAAAGTATTTTTAAAATGTATCTTCTGGAATACTATGTATTGATTAGAATTTTTTGCAGCACTTCAGATTCTGATGAAATGATTGCCTAATCCTGCACACCAAACCATGTTCCAGTACATCAGGACAAATGATAGGTTTTCTACAATCACATCTAGTATGTAGTTAAATTGAAAAGTGCTTGTGATTAAAAAAATAAAAAAAATCTTTACCAAATATGTTACCATCAATGGATTTTAAAAGTGGGGTTTTTTTGTTAATCAACCATTATATATTTATAACCTGTGTCCCACAGGTATGTAATGGACTAAATGCTAATTGCAGCATCTGTAGTAGTGGCAAATGTAATATGAATATATGGAAGATATTTTTTCCTCAACCCTAATAATCAGTAAGAACTCTTTCTGGTCAGTTTAAAAACTAATAAAAATCATTTTGCCACCTGAATAAACTGGATACAAAAATTATTGATATGAAAGAAGTAAGAACCCCTGCAATGCTATTTATGTCATAGGTCTTCTGAGTGCCTTTTGAAACGGTTTGGTTTGATTTAAAATGTCTGCATTGGGTTATAAAACACCTCTGTACCTATAGAGCTGAATGCATTAGGTAGTATATTACAAAAGTTTTTTCTGCACTCTGGTTTGTGAGACAACATTTGCGTTCATTATGGAAGCAAAGATTAAGCAGAATAAATTTAAAGCCTATTAAGTCAGCCATATGCAATATGAATCTACCGATGATAATAAGAAAAGAAACACTTTGTTTTTGTTTATTTTACTGTATTTATGTATCTAAAATGCCTTGATTTATAGGGCATTAATAAGATCATATGTTCAGTCTTCCTGGGCCATTTTATTCATTGTATTGACAGAAGGCAGCTGATGGCACCTGACATGAATTAGGATTTTATAATTATAGAATTAATTACAAGGCTACAAAGGAGAATCTGAAGAGTTATCCTGACATTTCTCTTGTCGAAAATCTAATAGTGCAAAATTCTTTGGGCTATTCTGTAACACTGAATGTTCTGAGGTCACACACATTTTATCTGGAGAAAGGACAATTATTTGTGCAAAGAAATTACACCTCCTAGGATTGGAGTCTCTAGGGAAAGATAGATAGACAAGGCAAAGCTTCTCTAAAAGTTTAGGAAGTAAATTCCTGGCAAATACGGGAAGAGGATGAAGTGTAAACATACTGAAGTGCAGTAATATTGTTAGGAATTGTTTCAAATCAACTGACCTACTTTGTTCTTTTGCGTACCGATGTTGGCACGAGAAGGGTTTTTAGACATGCAGCATAACTGAATGAATTTTTGGATACTTTAGCAGTCATCTAAAGGCACTTGAACCTGGTTGATGATTTACATTGGCACAATATCTGCCGAGTGTAGGTTTGCAATCATATTTTAATGCTAATTATTAATAATCCACTAGATGTTCCTCAAACTTGCAACCTTTTTGTTGTGGCAAATTTCCCACATAACTAATTTTTGGATTAATAGCCTTTTATAGAAACATTTTATTGCTTTCAGAATCCTAATTCTGAAATTGGATTGTTTCCTTACTCTTTAATTTTGTGGTTTATAAATGCATACACCCATAAAAGAATGAAATCTGCTTTGAGATTTTGTTTCTTCAACAGTGATAAAAACAGCTCTTCTGTGCTTTTTATTGACTAAAATTTGTATTTTTTTAATAATAAATTTTTATCCTTTGCATGGTTTAGCAAGAACCATGAGCATCCATGATTGTTACCTACTTCCTTACATGGCAATAGAGCAATCTTTGCAGTTGTTTGCTAATTAATTTGAAAAAGATGTTATGATAGTAACTTTTTTTTCATGCTGTATGTTCTTGACAATACACTTTTACCCTGTTTATCTTCTTCCTTCCCCCTCCCCCCCCCCTCCCCCCNATTTAGTGTTTGGTCTAGTCAGCAGTCTCCTTTAAATTATTTGACCTTTTTTTCACTTGATTGTGAGAATTTTTGAATTCACTTCTATTCATTTCTTGTGGTGTTTTTTATATTTTTTTTAGTTAATCACTTTGCATGCAATCACATATGATGTGGACATTTGGCAACTCAATTCACAAGACACTATCACATGAATAATGTATTTCTAGACTTCTGCACATGCCTATTAACCTGATTGACCTCAAACCCCTTTCCAATTTGTAAGAAGTTTCCTTCTATAGAAATACTCTATATTTTGCACGTGATCCAGTCTTTTTATCCAGTAGCCCATTTTAACCCTTCTTCTTTACCTCAACCACTAATCTCTAGTTTGGAACCTTGTCAAATACTTTTGAAAATCTGAGTATATTGCATCCACTGAATTCCCCTTATCTCTTACAGCAGCAATATCTTCAAAGAACTCCAACAGGATAGATAAGCATAACAGTTCCCTGCCAGAATCCTTGCTAGTTATCCTTAATCAAACTATGCTTCTCCAGGTGTTCTCCCTACTGCAAAGGCCTGTGTGAAATAGTTTAAGTCATTTTCTTCATGAATTGCTCTCTACAGTTTGCTGTTAAGCCATTTCTGATTACTTCAAATTTAAATCCACAATCTTTCTTGGCTTTAGCTAATTCTGTTTTCCTTCCAGCTGGTATATATGCTATAGCAATATTTTTGCTCACATTTTAAATATTATTATGAATAGATGATTACACTTTGATTTGTATGTGGTCTAACCAGATCTGTTGCTGTGAGCTATGTTTGTCACTTAGACAGAAATTTGAAAAGTAATTCTGCTGTCTGTTAAGTAGATTAGTTGGTGTTTTAACAAACTGTAAAGTGAATCTGTTATAATGACATTGGAATTCTAGTCAAAATTTGTAATAATTTTCGCTCAGTTTTTGACCTCAGTTTTGGACCACTCCTAAATTCACAGCAAATTATGTCAGGAATGTTCTCTTTTGAGAAACATTAGTAATTTATGTGAGGGATAACTCTTCTTATTATTCATGAACAAATGTTTATTCAAATCAAGACTCCAGTTACCATGTTCTTTAGCTTTTGCCTCTTTTTCCTCTATATACTATCCTGACAACATAATAACCAAGTATAAAAATTATCTATATAATTCCTTATTTTGAAATAATTTTTCTGTGGACTCTTATGTAAATTATATTACTCTACTGGTAGATACACAAGTATGTGATAAGAAATATGACAATAAATATAACTGACAAGAAATATAACTGA